>CM014084.1:2078952-2221452 GCA_004119915.2 Collichthys lucidus
AATTGCCCAATATTGTTTTGCTCGGTCATTTTCCGATAAATATGACGGCAGGTGGGACTTGTTAGTCGTCACCATCACTAACTAACGTTCCCACCGCTGTGTGTGTGTGTGTCATACAGGTGGTGTGTGTGTGACATATCTATGGCATAGTGGAAAACACACGTGTGTCGTGGGGAGGGGACGACATGTTTGGTTATTTTGCAATAATTGTGCGATATATTGCTGATTACGCAGTAATCCAGGCGATCGCAAAATCGCGATAAACCAATGAATATTACACCAGTGGTGGGTTATGAAGTTATAATAAACATAGTGACACTGGGCCTGTAGTATTATATGTTTCCTCCAGCCTCCTTCTCACAGATTTCAATATTCGTGGTTGGGGTCAAAGTTCACGATCGTTTCTCATCCTCAGTCTGGAGGCGGTGACAACTGAAGCTAACTTAGCTTAGCAACATCCCACTGTTTAGTTACATTCAAACTTAAATGTATAAAACTATAATTTATTCATCTTTGTTCGTCCAGTTTCCAGGTGTCAGCATAGAAATACATCACGTGAAGTCATTAAACCTTTCTATGTGTGTGTTTTTAAATGAACACACACACACACACACACACACACTCTTACCCATGGTGCTTTGCTGGGTCAAAGCGTCTTCGTGTTTGAAGGAGTGGTTGGAGAACTGCGAGCTGTGGTGTGTAGGAGTGTGTCCGTAATTACCGGCTCCATCGAAGGCGACCGTGCCGTACCCTGCCACACAAACACACACGAGGTGACACATGAACATAAACCGACAGTGTGAATATTAAAAACAGAAGAATGTGGCTCATCCGGCAGAATCTGAAGAATCTGATCGGTCACGTTTCTTCTTTGTCTCCTCTGACACTCGCAGGTTTTTTTTCAGTAAATCAGGCTGCAGACGAAGAAATGAAGAATCGTTTCCACCTCTGACAAGATCTCATTTATTCCACCGTGATATGATTCCTAACAGTGATACTGGATGTTTGTGGTATTTGTCTCCATTTGTCCTGTTCAAGGAACACTTTGGAAAACTTCTTTCACGTGGCTTCGACCTGTTGAGTAACACGTGGCTGTGTAGAAATGATTCTTTCTAATAAAGGTTCATATTCTGCAACGACTTTTTTACAGAGAGCAGTTTGTAATGTGGCAATAATTCATAGAAAGTAATAAATAACTTCACTGAATTACTTTTTTAAGTCATTTACCCAATGTTGCATTAAATAATAAAGATTTTAATTCAAATTTAATGAATTTTGACTGATAATAAATAGTTCTTTGAAGAGCCAATGGGATAAATAAATCATACAACAACATTTTATATTGAAGTAAACGACGAGCTCGACAGGATGCAATTTAAATTATAGGTTTTGCATCCAGCGTTCATGCACAGATCCACCCAGGGTTGAAATGTGACGTTAGATCGTCGGTGGAGGCAAAAATAACGATTTAAAAAACTGCAGCCGTGGCTCCAAATGCATAAATAATAAATACCAGGAGGACTTGAACATGTTGTATTCATGACTGAGCAATCAGCACTAAATAATCGTTGGTATCAGGAATAAACCTCCTGCACGTTTTACGCTGAAAACTTTTATTCATGCAGCATTTTAAGGGAATTCACACAGTGCTGTTTTATATTAGAGGCTGTTAATTACACAGTGACATGTTTCAGGGTCGTAGTTTTACAGTTTTTCACTGTCGTTTCAAAATATGCACGAAAACCTTAAACCTGAAATCAACAGTTCCAACATCCTGTTACTGTAATATTACCGTTTTAGTTTTTTAACACTGGCACTTCAGGCTCTAACGCAGACTTTTATTTTGAAGGATGTACTGTATGCAGACTGTACACTGACCTGTGTGAGCAGATCGCGGCTCGCACGTCTTTGAAATCACTTTCTGCAGATCTGTTTATGTTTCATGACGTTCTTCATCTGACTCTCTTTGTAGATTTCTAGTTCATTGTGCGAGGTGAAAGGTGCCGAATCAATAAAGTTTATTATTCTTATTATATATCTCTGCTAACGTATGCTTTACTTTGAAAGTGCACGCAAAGCGACAGATGACAGACACACACACACACACACACACACACACACACACACACAGTCTGTTGTTGTTGTTAGGTCAGAGACGATGTGCGCCTGACATCCCTGACCAGACCTGACTCATGACTTAGACTGACCTGAAGGGCACAAACACAGCCCCATAAATCACCCGCACACACACACACAGGCCCATACACACACACACACACACACACACACACACACACACACACACACACACACACACACACACATGCTTCATTAATTAAAAGGCAGCACTTTCACTCGGTGGATCAGTGGGTGAGAGAGAGAGAGAGAGAGAGGGGGGAAGAAAACTCATTAAACATCTCCATCTATCTTCCACTCACCCCTGTCTGACTCCTCACTGTGTGTGTGCGTGTGTGTGTGTGTGTGTGTGTGTGAGGTGACAAGTGATGAGGTAAAACCCAAAATGTGGAAATACCCCAAAACTTTTGAAATTATTAATCTTACGTTGAGTTTTTTTCACTCTTCCCACAGACGGTGCGTCTTTCAGATCCTCGTCTGAATCTGATTTTTCAGATTTTACTGCGATATAAGTACATTTTTTAAAAAGTGTTAATTGCAGCCACAGATATGAACTTTCAGAACCGAGCTGCTCTGCTGCTCGGCGCTGATAGTCTGCGTGACCCGGCTGTGTTATCAGCTCTACTGTGCGACCTCGGTCCCGCTCTCACTTTGTTTGTCTGTGCTCGTCCGGCCGCGGCGGGCAGCAGATAAACGGGGTCAGAGGTCGGCTCGGCGCTTTGATTCTCATGTTATTCCTGAATTATCTGCTTGATAAGCGCGTTATTGCTAATTAATCTGCAGGGTTAACTCGACTAACGAACGGATCCGTTATCCTGCGAGGAGGAGAGGATCATGACAAATACTTTTTAAACAGAAATGCATGAATTTAACAAATAAACTGAACCAAATATCAGGAAATATTAAAGTAAACCATGTCATCTGATTTAAATACACACAAAAAAAATATTTTCCAGGAGTTTTTTTTTTTTTAATTTTTAGACTTAAATTACAGTTTGTGTTGTTTTAATGTGGAAAATTTAAAATAACAAATTAGGACGGACTCCTTTAATTACAAAAATCACCTCGGTCAGATTTTTATTTATTTATGATTTTCTACAGTAAAAAAAACAAATTTTCTGAATTACACAATGTGAATTTATGTGTCTTTGTTTATTTTTTTATGTTTATTCTTAAACTGTTTCTACGTCTGTAGATTTTTACGGTAAAAAAAAAACCCTGCCAAACCAAAAGGCCGTGAAATATGAACAGTCTATATATTAGTAATTCATAGAGAATAAAGTATTTTAAATTACATACTGTTAATTTTACAATAAAACTCAAACGTAATATTTAACAGCATATTTTACTGTCGTGGTTTTTCATCATAAAATCTACAGACATTTTAAAATATGAAAATAAAACATCGACCTTAAATGTGAATCAACAGCACTGACTTCCTGTTACTGTAAAACACTTGTAGTTTTTTTGTGCCTGTTTTTCACTTTGTGGATCAATAATCTAAAATATTTAAAGATGAAAATACTGACGCAGTTTAAGAGATGAATGTAAAGAGTTTCACGTGTGTGTGTGTGTGTGTGATGCTGAGCAACAAACAGAAATAATTAAATTCTGCACTGACCAAAAAAAATATTCTCAAATATTAATGTTCTATATAAAAAAACAAAGCAGATGAGAAATGAGTTTCATGGATGATGAACGCCTCGTGAAGCGTCGAGGTGCGTTCAGGGTCAAAGCGAGGTCACGCGTATGAATTATCACGTTTCTTCAGACTTGAGACTTTTTAAAGAGCCGCTCACACACACACGCACACACACACACGCACACACACACACACACACACACACACACACACACACACACACACACACACACAGTGTCGCTGACTTTGGTTTAAACATTGACGTCTGGATTCAAACCAAGAACCTGAATCACCTCTCCAGACCTGTGTGTGTGTGTGTGTGTCACCTCATTTCTAACTCACTCACACACACACACACACACACACACACACACACACACACACACACACACACACACACACACACACACACCTGTCCTACAGCCTGTCTCCTACCTGTCTGGTTGCGTGCCGCCTGCTGTGTGTCCATGCAGTTGGTCAGGTACGGCGGGTTGCTGAACATCCTGCCGGCGGGCTGGTGGTGGTGTGGTGCGGTCACGGACGGCGGCTGGCTGGCGCTGGGTGGCGCAGGTGGGGGCGCCCCGAACGCCGCCCCGTACCTGCAGGCCCCGGTGCCCGTGAACTGCCCCGAGAAGTGGACGGTGAAGGCGCTGAGGCCGCAGTGAGGGTCCGTGTCCAGGTGGTGCGGGTCGCTGGTGGCTCCCCAGTTGGGCTCCTGCTTGATGAAGGAGTGAGGAGCCAGGGAGGTGGGATGGGGGGCGGCCAGGGAGGAGTAAGGGGAGGCGGCGGCGGCGGTGTGGAAGTCCAGCACAGGAGCCCACTGAGGGGCCGTGCTGACGGGCAAGGCTGGGCAGCCGGGGCTGGGGCCCGGCGGGAGAGGGGGAAGCAAGGAGTTCAGGTCACGAACGTCTGAACCCATGGCGGTCCAGGGGAGGAAACTAGGACAGAGGTAGGCTATTTTTAAATTTGACTTGTCACCTTGTACCTTTCTACCCGTCTACCTCCTCGGCCGAGCGCGGCTGACCCTGAATCAGCCGCCGAGCTGCGAATCCACAAGAGTCAAGAGAGTCTTTGAGTCACTGCGAGAGCTGCTTCTTCTCCAACACGACTCCTCTTCTGCCCATCAGTTGTTTACGACACCACACAGCTGCTCTGGAAACTCCTTAAGTCCGACAGAAGTTCATGGCGACGCGGCAAAGTCGACTTTTCTCAGCAGCAGCACGAGAAGAAGGAGGAGAAGGAAATAAATTCAACACGACGACGGCGACGAGCCGCAGAGTTTGTTTGGCTCGCAGAGACGAGAGTCCATTCAAAGAGGAGGAGAGAGGCTGTCTCAGTGAATGGAGAAAGAGGAGTGGAGGAGTGAGGAGGAGTAACCCTTCTTTTCCCTCCACGCTCTCTCTCTCTCTCTCTCTCTCTCTCTCTCTCTCTCTCTCTCTGTGTGTGTGTGTGAGGAGGAGGTGGGAGGTGGAGTCAAGAGGTGATGAGGGACAGGAGCCCTCTGACTTCATTCATTTTACTGTACACTGAACACACACACACACACACACACACACACACACACACACACACACACACACACACACACACGGTGACTTCAACAAAAAATGATAATTCTGATATTTTGGCTAAATTTTCTCTCTGCTTTTATTTTGAAAAAAAAATCTGCAGAGTTCATAAATGATAAAACCTGCTGACACATATTTCTAATCATGAATCAGCATTTTTAGACAAAGCATGAAGCGTCCTGGGACCTGAGCCTGGATTTAAAGATTTAAACGAAGCTGCAGGAGGAGGAGGAGGAGGAGGAGGAGTAGAGGCCGAGGCCTCCTGCAGGAGGAGGAGAGGCCGAGGCCTCCTGCAGGAGGAGGAGGAGGAGAGGCCGAGGCCTCCTGCAGGAGAAGGGGGGGGGGGGCGAGGCCTCCTGCAGGAGGAGGAGAGGCCGAGGCCTCCTGCAGGAGGAGGAGGAGGAGGAGAGGCCGAGGCCTCCTGCGGGAGCAACGTTTGAATGTAACACAGCAAATGCTGCTTTATTATTCCTTTAATGATTTAAAAATTAAATAATATGCAGGTTAATTGTCACGTGGATTTCAGGATTTAAGGTGGAACGTTTCCGTTCGTTTGTTTTTTAAAGTTTTGACACGTTTGAACTTAAAAAGCGGAAAATGTTGATTAAAAAACCCAGTGAGTTATTCCTGTGTAAATATAATAATAATAATTAAAAATATTTTCCTTAATTTGTTTACTAAAACTGCAATTAATAATAATAATAATAATAATAATAATAATAATTATAATAATAATAATGATAATAATAATAATAATGATAATAATAATAATAATAATAATAATGATAAATCCCTGAACGTCATTTTAAAGTGAAGCCGGAAGCGGAAATCATTTGGTTTCAATAAATTAAGATATTTAAAAAAAATGTTTTTGTCATAAAAACAAACGAACAATAAATTATTATTATTGTTTTAAATTCATCCTGACGCATCCATCATCCATCATGCTTTGCGCGCTGTGCCGGTAAAAAGTCCGTTTGTGTCTGTTAGAATCTTTATCTGCGTGTGTGTGTGTGTGTGTGTGTGTGTGTCGGGAGGATAACGGCTCATTTAATGCAAATATCTTTTTTTTATTTAGTTGCAGTTGAAGCGCTCGAAAAAGAAAGAAAGAAAGAAAGAAAGAAAGAAAGAAAGAAAGAAAGAAAGAAAGAAAAACGGATTTAAAGTTGCAGTTCATGATGAAAATAATTTAAATAAATAAAAAAAGAAAAACATTATTAATATAATTTCTTGTCTTCGCGCTGCAGCTGAATTTAAACAAGCAGCTCACTAATTATGCAGGAAACGGAGAAACGCACGCCCAAAAAAAAACATTAAATCTGCGTTTTTTTTAAATCATGTCCTTTAATTACGAGAATTAAAATTAAATTTTGAACGAAAGTTTCACCTGTGCACGCGGCAGACCCGCCACATCACGTCACAGTCAGCTGACAGGGCCGCGCGAGGCCTGAAGATGAAGAAACATCATCAAGTCTGAACCTGCGTGCGTGTGTGTGCGTGTGCGCGCGTGTGTGACAGGCCTGATAAGCTTGTTTCTTACTGCAGGTTAACGTGACACAGCAGTCTGCACAAACAATGATGTAACCGAGATGCTGCTTTGCCACACTGTAAAAAAATGTTCGTAGATTTTACAGTGAAAACACAAAAACCTCCGTAAAATATGCCCTGAAGTCAATTTCAAAAACCTCTATTTATTATTTATTATTAGTATTTTATATTAGGGGCTGTTCATTTTACAGTAAATGTGTTTTATTCTTTTTATACTGTATCTATGTCTGTAGATTTTACTGTAACAGCCAAACCTCGACAGTAAAAGGCCAAAAAACATCCACCCTGAAATATTTCAAAACCTTCGTTTACGCAGCATTTTAAGGGAATTTACACAGATTAAAGTTTTTTATATTAGAGACTATTAATTATACAGTAAAACACTGTAATATTTAATGACATATTTTACTGTCATGGTTTGGATATTTTAAAATATGGAATAAAACGCCAACCTGAAACGTGAAATCAACAGAACTAACTTCCTGTTACTGTGATATTAGAAAAGTTATTTATTATGGTAAAATTCTGGAAACCACAAAACCAACAGTTTCTTTTTTTACAGTGCATCTTTGTCTCTGAAACACACACACACACACACACACACACACACACACACACACACACACACACACACACACACACACGCACACACACACACACACAGGACATCCAAATTTGGGCAAAAAGGAGGAGCTAGGATGGAGGATTCTGTCATTGGCTGAGGAAACCAAGACGAACGTCGACATTCACTGTTAAAATATGATTAAAAAAAAACTAAAGTTTAAAGTTAAATTAAATCAAAATAAATTAAAAAGTTTTTGTCCCATCTGTCCTCTGGTATCTGGACCAACGGAACCAACAGAATAAACAGAACCAATGGAACCAACAGAAAAAACGGAACCAACGGAACCAACAGAACCAATAGAACTAACAGAACCAATAGACCTAACAGAACCAATGGAACAAAAAAAAAACAACGAAACCAACGGAACCAACAGAACCAACAGAACAAATGGAACCAACAGAACAAATCGAACCAACAGAACCAACGGAACCAACAGAACAAATGGAACCAACAGAACCAACGGAACCAACAGAACAAATGGAACCAACAGAACCAATGGAACAAAAAAAAAACAACGAAACCAACGGAACCAACAGAACAAATGGAACCAACAGAACCAATGGAACCAACAGAACAAATGGAACCAACAGAACCAATGGAACCAACAGAACCAACGGAACCAACAGATTTAATGGAACTAACAGAACCAATGGAACAAAAAAAAAACAACGAAACCAACGGAACCAACAGAACAAATGGAACCAACAGAATCAATGGAACTAACGGAACCAATGGAACCAACAGAACAAATGGAACCAACAGAATCAATGGAACTAACGGAACCAATGGAACCAACAGAACCAGGCTCAGCAGCCACGAGAACAGAGCTTGTTGTCGTTGTTTGTAACATTGTTGCTTCCTGACCTTTGCTTCGTCTCATTTCCTGTGTCGATATCTTCTTCTTGTACAAGCTTTCGTGTGTGTGTGTGTGTGTGTGTGTGTCTGTGTGTGTCTGTGCGTGTGTGCATGTGTGTGTCTGTGTGTGTTCCTTGAGCGATGCCACTGCTCCTGGTCTCAGAGACTGTTTAAGTCTATCTGTCTATTTAAGGTTCTCTCTCTGAATGATGCTCCTGGTTTTACCAGCTGTCATACGCACACACACACACACACACACACACACACACACACACACACACACACACACACACACACACACACACACACACACACACACACACACACACTGCAGCACTACAGTCTAACAGTTAAAGTTGGTTTTCCCCGTCTTGACGGAAGTGTCCACTCAGCGCTTTTCTTCCCATCATGCTTCTTCCCCAAGAGCCACTTGCAGCTCTGACAGGATCAGAGAAACTTGGCCCAGAGACGGACGCCGCATGTGAGTATGATCATGACACAGTAAACACACGACGGACGACCTGTCACCTGTTTGATCCGAGCACATCATCACTCCCTTTCTGAGAGACACGAGCTGAAGCTGACGTTACCTGACAGTAAAAGACTGTGAAATATTTAAAAACCTTTATAAAGTATTATTTCACATTAGAGACTGTTACATATACGGTAAAACACTGTAATAGTTAGCAACATATTTTACAGTCTTCCACTGTCATTGTTTGACGGTTTTTCATCAACATTTTAAAATATAGAATAAAAAAACCACAGGACACACACAGGACATCCAAATTTGGGCAAAAAGGAGGAGCTAGGATGGAGGATTCTGTCATTGGCTGAGGAAACCAAGACGAACGTCGACGTTTACTGTTAAAATATGATGATGATATTTTAGAGTTTGCACGCAACAGAACAAACAAACCAACAGAACCAATGGAACCAATGTAACAAACGAACCAACAGAACCAATGGAACCAATGGAACAAACGAACCAACAGAACCAATGGAACCAACAGAACAAACGAACCAACAGAACCAATGTAACAAACCAACCAACAGAACCAATGGAACCAACAGAACAAATTATCTAAAAGAAACAATGGAACCAACGGAACAAACGAACCAACAGAACCAATGGAACCAACAGAACAAATTATCTAAAAGAAACAATGGAACCAATGGAACAAACGAACCAACAGAACCAATGTAACAAACCAACCAACAGAACCAATGGAACCAACAGAACAAACAAACCAACAGAACCAATGGAACCAACAGAACAAATTATCTAAAAGAAACAATGGAACCAATGGAACAAACGAACCAACAGAACCAATGGAACCAACAGAACAAACAGAACCAACAGAATCAATGGAACCAACAGAACAAATGATCTAAAAGAAACAATGGAACCAATGGAACAAACGAACCAACAGAACAAACAAACCAACAGAACCAATGAAACCAACGAACCAACAGAACAAACAGAATCAACCTTAAAAATAAATTTAACAGCACTAACATGGTTTAACCGTAATATTAGAAAAAAGGATAATCAGGTATTTTACTGTAAAAATAACAGTTTTTTTACAGTGAAGATTGGATCTGCTCTTTATGGAAAGTGTCACGACAGAACTGCATTTGTTAAAGCAGCACTGTGTAGAAGTCTTTGTTGTGATTTTCTGCCTCTAGTTTCAGAGTGTAATCCCACACAGCAGCTGTACTCGAGTATTCGACTCGAGTTGACAACCAGGCCCCCAGGTCTATGCTGTTGGCAAAGTTGTCGACTCGAGCCAGGTCCCCAGCAGCAGCTGATATCAGAGACTAGTCCAGCAGCGGCTGATATCAGAGACTAGTCCAGCAGCGGCTGATATCAGAGACTAGTCCAGCAGCGGCTGATATCAGAGACTAGTCCAGCAGCGGCTGATATCAGAGACTAGTCCAGCAGCGGCTGATATCAGAGACTAGTCCAGCAGCGGCTGATATCAGCGACTAGTCCAGCAGCGGCTGATATCAGCGACTAGTCCAGCAGCGGCTGATATCAGAGACTAGTCCAGCAGCGGCTGATATCAGCGACTAGTCCAGCAGCGGCTGATATCAGCGACTAGTCCAGCAGCGGCTGATATCAGCGACTAGTCCAGCAGCGGCTGATATCAGAGACTAGTCCAGCAGCGGCTGATATCAGAGACTAGTCCAGCAGCGGCTGATATCAGAGACTAGTCCAGCAGCGGCTGATATCAGGGACTAGTCCAGCAGCGGCTGATATCAGAGACTAGTCCAGCAGCGGCTGATATCAGAGACTAGTCCAGCAGCGGCTGATATCAGCGACTAGCCCAGCAGCGGCTGATATCAGAGACTAGTCCAGCAGCGGCTGATATCAGTGACTAGTCCAGCAGCGGCTGATATCAGAGACTAGTCCAGCAGCGGCTGATATCAGCGACTAGTCCAGCAGCGGCTGATATCAGAGAGTCCAGCAGCGGCTGATATCAGAGACTAGTCCAGCAGCGGCTGATATCAGAGACTAGTCCAGCAGCGGCTGATATCAGAGACTAGTCCAGCAGCGGCTGATATCAGAGACTAGTCCAGCAGCGGCTGATATCAGTGACTAGTCCAGCAGCGGCTGATATCAGAGACTAGTCCAGCAGCGGCTGATATCAGAGACTAGTCCAGCAGCGGCTGATATCAGAGCTAGTCCAGCAGCGGCTGATATCAGAGACTAGTCCAGCAGCGGCTGATATCAGAGACTAGTCCAGCAGCTGCTCATATCAGAGACTAGTCCAGCAGCGGCATCATATCAGAGACTAGTCCAGCAGCAGGCTGATATCAGAGACTAGTCCAGCAGCAGCTGATATCAGAGACTAGTCCAGCAGCAGCTGATATCAGAGACTAGTCCAGCAGCAGTCAGTCCAGCTCGGCGTCTGTCTTTCAGCCTTTTATTTCACCAAGCTCTCACCAACCACTAAAAGTCAGTCCCACATTTACTCTTGTCCGGCGGCTTCTTGCTCGCTCACTCTCTCCTTTTCTCTTCTTAGCTTCCTCCGTCAGCGTCCTCTTCACTCTCTGCTCCTCTGCCATTATGTCCATAGAGGCTGCTGAGCGCTGGGTTACATTGCCCGCTTGCTGAGCTCCTGTTCTGGCACGACACTGGCTCCACTGCGTCAGCATTCCCTGAAAACCTCCTCTTCTTCTTCTTATCGAAGAATATAAAATATCCAGTTTAAACAAAACCAATAAAATAGTTGGTGGCGTTACTTCTCGTTAGAAAATTGTAGAATTACATTAATTGTTTGGGCATTTACTCTCAGTGTGTGTGTGTGTGTGTGTGTGTGTGTGTGTGTGTGTGTGTGTGTGTGTGTGTGAGTTTGGGTGTATCTGTGATGAGCAGAGATAAATGGAGACTTCGCCATCTGGAAATCTAGTCTGGTTCTCCCTCTCTTTGCGCAAAGAACTGCTGACCCATGATTCAACTCTTCAACTCCGTGAGGAACTGAGAGCGAGAGCGCGAGGGTGAGGAGGAGGAGGAGGAGGAGGAGGAGAGGCCGAGGGAGGAGCGCCGTGTTAAAAGCACTTGTCATGAGGAGAAGAATCAGTGTGTCAGACTACTTTGTTCAACCGTCAACAAGGGTCCTGGAAATACAGTACATGTGCACATATGCACAAACACTCACACACACACACAGTCTGCTTGCTGTTTCACTCGTGCACATGACTTATGCTGTTTCCGCCGGAGCCAGACGGTGGCTGACATGCGGGGAATGAAATGGATGCTGCGGTAATGAAGTGTGAGCGTACGTGACTGACACGGCTCTTCTCTCTGCACAGCATAGCGCACACAACATGCAAATTGGATGTAAAATGTTGCACAAGATAAATGCAGCATATGTTCTGCAGGAAACGCTGAGCAACACAGCTGAGCGTGGGCCGGCTTTATGTTTGCCAACTGATCATTATGGTTCATATCATACACTGTAAAACAACAACAACAAAAAACGGTAAAATACTGTTTAATCTTTTCCTAATGTTACGGTAAAAAGGCGTTGATCTTACAGTTAAAGTTTAAGGATTGTTTTGCTGCATAACTGACATGAAAATATTGCATGAATGCTGTAAAAAAAGGTTTTTGCCATGAATAATTAAAATATTACGGCGTTTTACCGTAAAATTAATATAAAATACTACTTTATTCTGTATGAATTTCCTTTAAATGCAAATAAAGGTTTTGAAATATGACTGTATTTTACTGTAAATAATAAAACACAGTCATATTTCATCTTTTTTTACTGTACAGTCGTCCCTCGCTAATTTTGCATGCTTTTTTTACAGTGTACTGTACAGTATGAACGTGCTTTGTGTTCTGCGTCCTGATTAACTAAGGGAGTACTGTACAAAAAGCGTGTAAAAAGCTGTATAACAGTGTGTGGTTAGGGGGTTTACGGCCTTAAAACATGTAGAATAATTGTAAAATTTACTTTGTGGATTTTGTTGCGTTGGCGGGTTATTTTTAGAACGTATCCCCCGCGATAAACGAGCGACCACTGTATTGTCAAATTTTTTACATTGTGTCAGTTATTTAACCTAAAGCTTGTACCGTGTCAGTAAAAGTAGCGTGCCTTTAAAGATGCACTAACCGGGAAACGATCAGAAAATAACTTCGCTTTGCTCATTCACCGTCTTTCTCTCACTCTCATCACTGTCAGTGTCACTCGACCACTGCGAGCTCTCTCTCTCTCAAACCATTGGAAACTCCTTCCTGTCAGTATCTTGCAGCACAAACTGCGAGACAGATGCAGGCGTACCGGCTGGGTACATGAAATAAACCGAGCCAGAACTGACGTCAGGCTGCGTTTCTCCAAACGTGGAACTTCTCAGCCTCAGGTTCCACCGCTCGCGGCCTAAATGCAGTATCCTCCTTTCGAATGAATAGGGAAAACTGCAGCTTGACTTTTTCGATTCACTAATGACAACAAACAGCAGCCCGACAAAGTCCGTGCTCGGCTTGTGAATATTTGCAGCATTTAACAGCTAAATATTCAGATATCTCCGTCAGGAGCTGGTGGAGATGAAAACAGAGCTAAAAAGAGGTTACGTGAAAAGAAACATGACTCCAAATGAATGTTAATGTTGGTCTGAGTCTGCTGTGGCTGTACGCACAACCTAAAATGAATGTTTTATGATATAAGGCTGGTCTGTCTATACTGTCGTGTCCTCACAGTCTAACAGCTTTCAGCTTCAGAGGGTTTGACTGTCGAACGCGCAGATGCGCTCGTGTCTTTTGTTCTGCGTTGTGCTGATAAACGTGCACTGATCCATCATGATAAGCCCTGTGATCTCTGATAGGACTCGTGCTGAGAAATAAGCCAGCAGCGCCGAGACGGACAGCCGAAAGGCGACACGTCGAGGCCGGCCTCTTCCTCTCTTCTTCTTTTCGTATTTATTTCTCAGGAACACGTCAACAAAGATAACATAAAGAAAGACAATCGCACAGCCCGCCTCCGTCCACCTCCGCCCTCCTCCCTCCTCTCTCCATATTAACATGGCTGCTTTCCGTCCCAGAGGAGCGCTCAGGCATCTGACCAGTCGACCAATCTGGTTGGAAGATTGATGGCCCCCATGGCCAATGGAACACATTCCTGCTCAATGAACAACAAATTATCTTCAAATGAAAAGTCGACTACCTTACCCCCGGTGCTTTCTTTAGAAACACAGAGATCCCAGTGACCCGGGAAATATTTTGTTTTTCCATACGGAGCAGACTCACGTTAAGGTGGAGCACCTTTAAATTAAGGACTACATCAATGTCACCATGTGGCCTTCTTCTTCTACTTCTGTTTTTTCAATTTCCTCTTTTTTAATTCTAAACTTTCAGAACGCCTCCTCTATATTAGAAAAAGTCATTCTGTATTTATTATGGGGATCACAGCTGCCAGTTTTTTACAGCGTAGAAACAAAAGGCTGAAAGATACTACGAAACTTTCTGAGCTTTCTGTGGGTAAGCTTTCCGTCTATAAGTGCGACCCCAGGTGTACAACGTGAAGTCCTCTTTTGTTTCAGCAGTTTGTGTCTGGATCAGTTAGAGCCCAGATGGTTCCTCCCTACTTTCAGATAAACTCTGCATGTGTGTGTGTGTGTGTGTGTGTTTGTGTGTTTGTGTGTGTGTGTGTGTGTGTGTGTGTGTGTGTCCATCCTTGGATTCTCCAGTCTGAGCTATGCACTGACATGAGGGAGGATGGATGAGCACCTCTACATCCGTTGGCCAACGATATGGCAACAAAGAGATTACTTTTTTTTTCTGCATGATTTTGTTCTGACCAAACCTCCTCGAGATAAAGGTGCAAATTTTTAATGCCAATTACGTCATTAAAACACATTTAATTTTAATGAATGAATGATCAGTTGCTCTTTTGTGTCTTTCAGCCTTTTATTTCACCAACCACTAAAAGTCAGTCCCACATTTACTCTTGTCCGGCGGCTTCTTGCTCGCTCACTCTCTCCTTTTCTCTTCTTAGCTTCCTCCGTCAGCGTCCTCTTCACTTTCTTCTCCTCTGCCATTATGTCCATAGAGGCTGCTGAGCCTGGTTACATTGCCCCTGATTGCCCAGCTCCTGTTCTGGCACGACACTGGCTCCACTGCATCAGCATTCCCTGTGATCCTCCTAGTTTTGTCCATTGGCTTCTTGCTCGCTCAATTTCTCTTCCTAGCGTCCTCTGTCAGCGTCCTCTTCGCTCTCTTCTCCTCTGACATCATGTCCATAGAGGCCGCTGAGCCTCAGCTCCTATTCTGGCACGACATTGCTGCTCCCCATGCCCAGGAAAAACCTCCTGGCGAAGGGCGGTTCTGTCATTTAAACGCATTGAATTTAACAAATGAACCTGGTGTGACGCTGTTGGTCTTGGCCATTTTGTGCAGCAGACCTTTGAGAGAAACTGCATACCCACAAACTCCAACTGGAGATAGAAGCGAGGGAAGAACATGGCCGAGTCACGAACAGACGAGAAAACGCTCAGGTTGTTTTATGTTTTAATTCTCAGAGGAAAGAGAGGAAAATTTTATAAACTGTCCAAAAAGAGTGGGGGAGGGTGTCAAGAGGGAGGCAGGATTATGAAGAAGGATGAGCTACCGGTGTTACGAAACTGAATCAGCAACAGCTTTTCTTTTTTTTTTTCTTCTTTTTTCGAGGCGGTTGGACACTTTGCATATTAAAGTTGGCTCCAGGTCCGCACAATTCCACTGTCGGTTTGATGAGTCAGATTAGAGGTTGTGGAGAGGTTACACGCTGGTCACACTCAGAAAACACAGGTTTTAACGGCGGATACATCGCGCTCTCTTCCAGCGATTCGCTGCAGACTTAACCGAAGTCGGTGTGAACCATTTTCAAGCGTTAGTACGTCGGTTTTTCAGCGTCAACGATAACTAATGGTCGTGAGTGAACTAAACGACCTTCGACCTCCAGATAATGTTTTCTTTGGTCAACCCGCGGAGGATGGAGATACTCCCTGCAAACACAGGTGGTGAGCTGGAGATGTTTGAGTAAACACCGGCCACCTTGCACATAAAATGAAAGGGAGCGCTTTAGGGTTTGGTCCGAGTCAGCGGATATGGGACTACGTCCAAGAGAGAGAGGAAGAGATATGGAGAGAGAGAGAGTGGTACTACCAGCTGCAGCTTCAGTTCAAAAAACAACAAACCGCTGTTCAGGCAACCTTGAATCAACTACAAACACACACACACATGCACACACACACACACATGCACAAGTTGAAATAACTCTAATAATTTTGCTAAGTTATATGAATTGATCAAACTAAACTACAATAAAAATATGCCAAAGAAAATAAAGTGTTCAACAAGTCTCAAACTTTAAACACGGTAAAGTTGTGGTTCAACACGTTCTTCAAGAAAGGTTCAATCTGTGAAGATGTTTCTGTTTCCTGTTTTATTTTGTAGTTCCACCCTGTCTGTTTTGTCTTATTCTACTTTTTTCTGTCCCTGTTTAGTCCTGCATGTCTATTTAGTTCCTGTGTTTGTCCGTTGTGTGTTTCTCAGTGTTCCCGTTGTGTTTTCTGCTTTTGCCCTTCTGGATTATTTGCCTGGATTTCCAGACGCTTTTTGGTTTTAGTCTGTTTCTTTGTGTTCATCCTCGCTGTTTAGTTTTATTATTTAAGTTAGCTTTTGTGTACCCAGTGTGTAGAATTTATCGACATCTAGTGGTGAAGTTTCAGATTGCAACCAACTGAAAACCCCTCACGTCTTCATGCATGTATGAAACAGAAACTACGTTGGCCGTCAAACTTGTAAAAAACGTGAAAAGGCCCGAGTGTTTGGTTTGACCCTTCTGGGCTGCTGTAGAAACAAAGTGTGTAGATATGAACGCCTCATTCTAGGGTAACTAAAACACAAAGTTGTTGTTGCTCGGGTGATCATACACTCATGGAGACACAGTTATTCCATTTCTGTCAATAGATACCCTTAAATGTTACACCCTGGACCTTTAATTATTCATTATTATTAATGGAATAATGAAGCAATAACTTTGTTTTAACCTACGTGAGAGAACTTCTCTGTGTTCTTGTGGAATTGTTGGTTTCCAAGGCTTTACAGATGTTGTTGTGGAGGCAGATGTGAAAGAGAGGACAGAGGGAGAGGTAGAAATATACAGACACAGTCAAACACACACACACACATACACATGTGGGCTTGCTATCAGACTCTAGCAGGCCGTGTGAAGTAAGTTATGCGCCGGTTGTTGCTGACAATTCTTCAAAGATACTATCTCTGTCTCGGAGCGGATGGCCGAGGGAAGAACTTCTAAATCAGTACGTATATATATTTTCAGAGCTGAATACCGGAGCAACAAATCACGGCTCCCTCCTTAATATCCAGCCAAATCCACCGACACAATCTGACGCCGCAGACATGAGTTAATATACATCTGAAAATAGATCCAAACATTTGACCCACTTGAGATGCCTTTGATTTAACTCAACAGACACTCGAAGCTGTCTGATGCTGAAACGGCCTGAAAAGAAGCGAAGTGATTCATCAGTCTCCTGTAAAGTATTTTCTTAGCCACGGCCTCGTGTTGGTCATCAACGTGCCATCCATCAATTAAAACAAGAATGCAGCCTGCGGAGACGTTATCCTCATGTGACTCGCGAGCCGTGTATACTATGAATCTACGTGATAGCAGGAAGGCACTGGTGGCGAAACAAAGAGTATACAAAGGTGGAACTGGGAGCTCTAACACTCGACCCCGAGGGACGAACGTCTGTTGCACAAAAGAGCGACAAAAATGAAGGAGGGTCGAGATAAATGAAAGTAACCGAGTCAAGGCTGCAGCTCGGTGCTGATGGAGGTTTGGTGCTGAGGCTGTTTTGATGTTTTGCTACACAGGCTGTCATGGCAACCTCACACACACACACACACACATACGGGTGACAGATTAATCCCCAACATTAATAATAAAATCTATAATGAATTATAATTATTAATGAAACAACAGCAGAGAAATCTGATCTGCACTGGGTTGCATTAACCGTTCTCACCCTCGCTTACAGTCCTTACGCTAAGCTAAGATATCCGTGTTTCAGGAATACAGATTTTTGTTAATTTTCTCGGATTGGGGTCGTTTATCTTCCATATGTGTGTTTCTACGTGAGCCACATATTTATCTGAGAGCTCCACGGGTTGTTTTATTTTGAAATTTGACCCAATCTCCACATGAAAGTAGTTCCTGATCTCAAAAAAATCTCGAGCCACGATAATACAAATGCACAAAACTGTGTGTATCTCCTGCAAACTTACACAGAACTACACACACTTCTGGTTACTTGACTCTCAGGCTCCGGTGATCTAACGCTGCCCTCCATCTTCATCTTGTCCTTGTCACCTGCTCGTAATGAGCCGGAGTCAGTCAGCCAAGCCAGCCGGCACAATAAAGCAGCTAACAGGGAGACAGAGCGCGGCAGACGGCCCTGCTGGCAAGAAAACTGAGAAAAACACTGAAACAGATATCAACCAGAGGAAGGACTGCGTGTGTGTGTGTGTGTGTGTGTGTGTTGGGTTCACTGGCTGGTCAAATCAAAGTGTTTCAGAAAAAAAGGACAAAAAACAGCAACATTCTTGGCTTGTTCCCATGTAAAAAGAGGTTTAATCTTTTTTAACCGATGAAACGTTTCTCCAGACGCTTTCTCAATTAAATTTTAATAATCCGAGTTTGTTTAAACAACTGTCACGTTTTGGCGCTTTAACACACGACGATCGCCGTTAGCCAGCAGGTTCGTTTCAGCCTGAAACGCACAAACGACAGACGGACGCCCACCAACGTGGGCTCAGCTCTGCTCAAGATCTCTGCCCCGTTAAAACAAAGTTTTTCCTCGCCACCGTCGCCAAGTGTTTGCTCATGGTGGGACTTGTTGGGTCTCTGTAAAGACTACGGTCTAGGCCATGGGTCGGCAACCCGCGGCTCTCTGATCTCATTCAGGTACAATCACGGACCATGGGAAACCACAGAACTCAACATCGTAACACTGTAACATTACTGCAGGGTCGCTACAGTATCTTGTCCAGTCCTGACCTGCAGACGCTGTGCGCTGAGGCTCAGGAGCAGAAATCACATTAACTAAGTATGATAAATATAAATATATTATATAACTGCATATCATATTTCTTAATTAAATAGTCCTTTTATTATTCAGGTTGACAGCCAACGGCACGCTCCAGTAAGAGGATGATGGCACACAGAAAGAAGACGGCATTTTTTTCGTTTGCTGCCGGTGGATAATTTAAGTTTGACGGTTTTTCATAAATACAAGAAGGACTCGAATAGACATTAAGTAGTTAACTTGAACGTTGGCCTACTAAGGCTGACCATTTTGTTGTTGTTGATCAGAATGTTTTTGTTTCATGCAGAAATGTTGCCTAATTTCGTTTTCTCTCTCTGTTTCCTTCATTAAACGTAATAATAATAAAAAATGTTGCATGCTGTGTCATTTTAAATGTCAAAAGGGTTTTGCGGCTCCCGGTGCTTTCTTTACGGTGAGAAACGGGTCCAAATGGCTCTTTTAGTGGTAAAGGTTGCCGACCCATGGTCTAGACCGAGTACCAGCCTCCAAAAACTGCAATACCTCAAGCAACTAGAGTTGTTACGATACTAAAATGAGTAACCACGATACTATACCAGACAAAGTATCGCGGTTCCGGGTATTATCGCGATACTGCGGCCTTTTTTTATTATTATTATTTTTATAAACTGCAATGTATTTGTACAAGTTAGTTTAAAACAACGACGTTTGTTTTTTAAGCTAAATTAGTGTCGCCACTGACGAAGACGCCACGGCAGACTCGCTGCTCGGGCCCGGTGCTTCTGCCACGGTGAGTGTGTTGTCTCGTGTCTAGGCGAGACAGAACTTTAGCTTGTTTTTTGTTTTGAAGCGAGTTTCTATCGAAGCGGAGCTGTCTTCATGGAGTTCGTTCTTGCCGGCAGAAACACACGAACAGCCAATCAGCTAACAGACGGGCGGACCCAGCGTGCAACAGCCTATCACATCCCTGGACGTCACCAGTAACAGGCAAACAGCCAATCATTCAGCAGCTGTGTAGTTCGGTTGCGGTTCCATGTTGGTTTGTTTACAAAGGAGTAGCATGCAGTGAGAAGCCGGGAGGAGAGCAGAGGCGGCCGCTATGTAGCGGAGACTGGCACGGGTAATATAGTAATCCACGGTAGTACCGTTTCTAGTATAGTAGGAACCGTTACCATTTGGCACCGCGGAGTACCGTGTATACCGTGGGTATCCTGCAACTCTACAAGCAACCACTCCATAGGTCCCTATGTTAAAATGGATGTGTGTTGTGGTCACGGGACGGAGGCGTGCATGTACCTGTGTTTTTGTTAAAGCAGGGTGGTGGTGTGAGGATGGAGCTCGGTCCTGTGGCCTCCTGCTGCAGAGTGACCGCTCAGCATGATGAAGCACCAGACACATTCCAGCACTTTAATAACAAATGGGCTGACGGGGAATGATGACGGCGGGGTATGGGGCTCAGTCATCACGTGTAATAATAGATTATCCTAACATCGCTTGCTTTGGTCATGAGTATAATACTGTAGCTCACGCTTCGATGATGGGACATTACGATACTTTCACTTCCAGTAAGCTCGGCTGAATCAACCAGACGACGAGTCCAAAAATACAAAAACACTTCAAGCTCAGGGTCAGCGGGAGATCGTTCTACTTTCTCTGCGGTTGTCTCAACATCTCTATCGTCTTGTTTTCTTTCCGTCCTTGCAAATCTCAACTTTCTATTTCCAGCTCCACATGTTGCTCTTGGAGGACGGCCCGACTTCACTTCCGACACGAAGAAACCACGCGTAGAAAAAACAAACACTGTTCGTCTTTATCAGGCGCGCACGGAGAAAGATGACCACGGTGGCAGCGGGCAGGAGCTCCGCCGATCTGAATCCGACGACCTTTGACCACATTTTTTTCCCCTCCTGCCATCTGACAGGTCATTAAGAGCCCGGACTGAACGCCATCAATCAACAACTAACAGATTAGCATCGACTCGCATTGTTGACTCCCTCCAGATCGGTATTTGAAAACACTTTATCCATCATTTTATCAATCAGTTATCAAACAGCAGTCACACGAGAAATCAACCTTGTGAATCTCAAATCATTAAAAAAAAGTTATATAAACTTTAGTTATCAATCAGCCCAAAGAGGAAAAGGAGTTATCTGCAATGGAAAATGTTTACCAGCTCTGAAAAACCATTAAGAGAGGGGGAAGAAAAAACATGAGAACAAATAACAGAAAGTCACTACAGGAAGTGAGTAAATCAAAGTGCTGACCTCTGCGTATCAGTAAATCAGCATTGGAGCCGTTTCTAAAATTACTAGTCAACAGAATGTGGATGCTCGAGACTCAAAATAGAAAAATGAGCGTTGGCTTTAAAACAGTGAAAACCTGCAGAGAGAAGCGTGCATGTGCAACACTGTACAACAGAAGCTACAATCCCTGGACTGTGAGTATTCATCCGCAGGCTGGAGCCCGACACCTGGAGTATCTTTGAGTTGTGAGGGATGTTTGTCTGTCCTGGCTCCCCTTTGCTTAACTTGCAGTGTTGTGGCGGGCGATATGCAACCATAACAACCCCACAGTATGAGTCTGAGGTCAAACCATCTCAACACAACAATGAAATGAAAAATGGCTTTCGCACCTTCACTAATCATCCACGTGAAAAAAGTAAAAAATACCGTCACACTGAGAAGATACAGAAAAGATTTCTTGACATGAACGTGCAAGAAATGTAATCCTATAAGTAAAAGTAATGGAGTGAATCAACTCTTCACGATATACTAAAGGTCAAATCCCACCAGGTATGGGTGCAACGGTTTCTGATGCAGCCGCTGGAGCTCATCGCGGTTCTTCTTGTCCCAACACGTCTATCTGCTCGGTTCTGTTTTTAACGGACACCACAAGCAGGCCGATCGTTGAAATATACAAAACAATTTAACTATGTAGCATATTTTAAATTAACCAAATCTGTTAATAAAGTTTCTAAAACGCTCCTGGTGGGGTTTGAAGTCTCGTGGACAACAGACCAAAACAGCATCACGTCCACCAAACCCGTCAGACAGCAACCAACCGAACTTTGTCTCAGACGTTGGTATCACTCTCTAAATACGACGTTCTACCAGCGTAAGGCCACCGTGAGAGGAAGTGACCTCCACTGTCCTTGGAGTGTTCAAAACACAAGATCACAATCACCGGACCAGTTCTCGGTCACGTACACAGAGCGAATTTAAACATTGTCTCAAAGGTCCTGCTTGATATTTATGTTTTTATCTTTGACCTTCTTCAAACTGAAACTGTTACAAGCGAGGACGAATCACTAACCTCCACTGAGACTGTGAAAGTCCCAGTTTGGTTGTTTTTGTTTTGTCACTCTTTATCTCCTGGGTTTTGCCCCGGCAGCATACCGGGGGGTCATCCAGACGTGTCCCCCTGTTGGGACTGCTCTCTCTGGGCAGAGGGAAGTGGGACCCTGGGCAGACTATGGAAAACCACAAAGGCCGTGGGTCGGAGAGAGTGGGAAAATGATACCAGCTCTGCTAATGGAATCATAATAGAGAAAGACATTCATCTGTGTCCCCGCTGTCTAACTATCAAAACAAACAGACCTGAGATGTGTCTGAG
Organism: Collichthys lucidus; assembly: GCA_004119915.2. Taxonomy (NCBI): domain Eukaryota; kingdom Metazoa; phylum Chordata; class Actinopteri; family Sciaenidae; genus Collichthys; species Collichthys lucidus. Next base: position 2,101,517 of record CM014084.1, read on the forward strand.
CGGTTAATGGGCCGGGCAGTGAGATCACTGCTCCATCTTTGTTTTATACTTAAACTTTCGAGTCTGTTTTTGTTTTAATCACTTTTAACTCTGAAGTTTTATATTTATTGTTATTATTTTTTCACAAACTAGATCATCAGATCTTCAGCATCATTGAGGATCATTGAGGATCTGTCAGCACCATGGACTTTCAGAATTCACCAGTGCATGAAAAGTTTGGGAACTGCAAAGTTTATAAAGCCACAGTAGTTCTTCCTTACTTTTAGCGTCACACATAGACGGTATAAAACATGGACGTGGTCTCTGACCATCTTGGCAGAACCTTCAATCCCAAATCTAAAAACCGGCAAAGACGTGGATCAATAACGCCTGGTTGCTCAAAGAAGCCACCTCTAACCACACCCACCTGTTAATCAAAGCGTCCACGCTCTTAATCCTGCATAACTTTAAGCCTTAATATAATGTGAACAGGTGAGTTGTATATAAATTCACCCTCAGTACAGTTGTCATGAACGGGGAAATTAGCTACAGAGACCAAAACTGTTTTTTGTACCAGGCTGTAAACATGTTTATTTCTGCTGTGAAACATGGGGACTTATGGAGACTGACTCACTGCTGGAGCCAGCCTCAGGTGGACGTTAAAGGAACTGCAAGTTTGTTTTTGGCGCTTCTGCTTTGTTGGAGGTGAGCGCTGAGGGTTCGGTGCAGGTACAGGTGTTTTAATCTCGCTCGCGGCCTCAGACGGTTTGACGTTGAGTAATTTGTCCCAATGCACAGAACGTGTAACTGTACCATGTTATCTTAATGTAGTAAATCTGTCTGAGTGTCAGACGGAGAGACGTGACGCTGCGTCTAAATCAAACCCGGCTACATTAGATCCATGTGAGCCTTTTAACTCCTGCTCGGGACGTTTTAACGGCTTCACCTTTTGCCTCTTAATGCTTTAAAACGTTATTCACGGTTATTCCTGCTGCGCTCGACGTGCGCCGTTAAAATTCATAAACATTTTTTCGGAGCCGGGGAGCACGCACAAATCACGCGTTACACGACACCCTTGGTTTATTGTTTCAGCCTCACAGGTCCCATCTATTTGAAACAAAATCTAAGAAAGCAAGGTCAAACGCAAGCAGCCGTTATCTGCGAGTTCAAGCTCCGGGTTCAACGGAAAAACAGGAACACAAGCGGCGTTGTTACACACTGAGCAGCCTCCAATCTCTGACATTTCGCAACCGGTAACTAAATACATTTGTAGCATAATGGAGCTTGGCAGGTCGTTCTGGGCCTGTGATTTAGATGATGGTGCACATGTGAACGTGTGTGTGTGTTAAATGTAATGTTTACTCCCGAAGGAGAAAACGGCATCTTGAAACAAGGCAAAGAAAAGCCGAGAGAGAGAGAGAGAGAGAGAGAGAGAGAGAGAGAGAGAGAGGAAAAGAGAGAGAGAGAGGAAGAGACGGAGATCACGGTTGTGACAGGTTTATAGGATCCCCCGGAGTGAGCAGGAGTTCTCCATCATCCCGACCGCGAGCAACCCACCGAGGGAGGGACGCGCACACCAACACCTCCTGCTGTCTGTGTGTGTGTGTCCGAGCTTCAGGCACCCAAATACATCAATAACAAAATCTTCCTGTAGTGGACTGCATGTGCACACACACACACACACACACACACACACACACACACACACACACACACACATTCCTGTAGATATATAGGCATCAGTGACAGTGTCGGTCCGTGGGAGGACCATGTACCCATAAGAAGTTAAAGTCTTCCCAGGAAATCAGAAACGTATGTCTGCCGCCACGGTGGTCCTCGGTGGAGGATAATTCTGTCACAGTCCACCGAGCGGCTCCTCTATCTCTCACTCCATCCTATCTCTGCCTCGCTCATCCCATCCGCGCTCTGCCGCAGTCAGACAACATCTTATTTCAAAAGATTTTCCAGGATTGCAATCTGGAAAAAAATTCACAGAGAATTGACCCAAGTGACTGAAAGTTAACTCAATTAACTCAGTGAGGAAAACACGAACAGCGAATGGTGAAATTAAATATGTGAAGAAAGTTCTTTTAATTTTAAACACACTTAACACACTTCTCTGATTTTTTGCCGTAAAGCAAAATGTAACAATCACGACAATGAAGTCTTATTGAAGATGCACAGCTGCCATAAAGCAATCTGAAGGCAGTTCAAACAAAGTGCCAAGTACCAAAAACTGCAGATCCTCTAACGTCCACCTGAGGCTGGCTCCAGAAGTGAGTCAGTCTCCATAAGTCCCCATGTTAGGATAACATGGTACAGTTACACGTTCTGTGCAATGGGACAAATTACTCAACGTCAAACCGTCTGAGGCCGCGAGCGAGATTAAAGCACCTGTACCTGCACCGAACCCTCACCGCTCACCTTCAACAGGCCAGGTCTGTAGAAACTCACCCTCAGTACCACTGTGAAATGAAGGCAAAGCAAAAGTGCCAAAAACAAACTGCAGTTCCTCTAACGTCCACTTGAGGCTGGCTCCAGAAGTGAGTCAGTCTCCATAAGTCCCCATGTTTCACAGCAGAAATAAACATGTTTACAGCCTGGTACAAAAAACAGTTTTGGTCTCTGTAGCTAATTTCCCCGTTCATGACAACTGTACTGAGGGTGAATTTATATACAACTCACCTGTTCACATTATATTAAGGCTTAAAGTTATGCAGGATTACGAGCATGGGCGCTTTGATTGACATGTTTCTTCTTTTGCTTTTAGGCAGGGGAAGATGATCTACACCGCTACATGCCACTAAACACTCCGCACCGGTCTAATAGATGTCCAATAGATTTACATCTGACCTTTGAACGTGGAGGGAAAATAACTCACGTTGAACAGCGGAGGATTGTCGAGCACCGAGGTGACTCTGGACCATCTGTTTGCACAAACGTCATAGTTTCTGCAGCATAACATTACAGCGTGAATTACTATTTAATTTTTTTTTTAAAATCTCATTAATTGCTGTTGTGCTCAAGTCTGGAACATCTGTCTGGCACACGATAGCAATAAGTCCCGGAGTCTTGCAGGCATACAGATGTTGACTGCAGTCACGTGGGGTTAAAGAATATTAATACGTCTGGAGGATCGGAGCGAAGACGTAAAGAAGAAAACACTGAAGAACTAATGGCCGCTCTTATCGCTGAACCTCATCAGCATGTTTCCCTCCTGGTTGTTACCATGGTTACAGCTGCGTTTACTGCGTCCTGTCTGTGTTTTTAGTTCGGACAGGACCTGTTGTCGTGGTTCCCATTCCTTCTTCTTCCCACAATGCTCTGTTTGTCTGATCCCCCAATACGTTAACGTGCACATCGGGAAGATGATTCATAACTCTGTGAGTCTGATAACTGTTTGAAAAGGGAGAGTTGGCTGCAGCGCGAGGCCTGGGCTTATTTAGGAGCCTATAAATGATGTGGAGGGCGACCTTTCAACTCTGCTGACCTCTGACAGCGGGGCGACGTTTCAGAGATTATCTGCTCTCTCTGCTCGTGGGTGAAAGACGAGGACGGACTGTGTGTGTGTGTGTGAGTGTGTGAGCGTAGGTGTGTGTTGAACACAAGTGATTCACAGCTGAGGACACACTCTCAGAGAGACTGGGAGTGCAGTCAGTCATGCTGAGCCCCGCTCAGGAAAGGTGAAGCCTGTTATTTATCAGCGTCGCGAGGTTTCACCGCAGTAAAAATGTGCAGAGATAGAAACCACAGAAGACAAACAGCGCGAGCATATTTCAAACCGGGGAATAAGAAGAAAACAGTAAAACACGGAGAGGTTTTGGTTTAGATGTCTGTTGTTTTCTTTTCTTTTAATTCTACTGACGTGTTCAGCTGTTCGAGGGGTCGTTACCTGATTTACTGTGTGCAAAAACTCACACGCAGCTGATGAGAGGTTTCCACAGATTTGGTTTGGGAGGTATGGATTGTGACCTCCGTTATATTCTGTGTAGCTTTGAATTTGAATGTGGCCTCAGAACAGCGCAGTCGTAAAAAACATGACCAGTTGGTGGTCGGACATTTGCGGCATTAATGTTTAGTGACAACCAAAGTGAGAGCTGGACTCCGCCAAGGTCGCCCCGTGTCCCTGATTCTGTTCATGGACAGGTTCTCAAGGTGGATCCTGGGTGAGCAGGGTGTCCGGTTTGGGAACCTCTGCATTGCATCTCTGCTTTTTTGCAGATGATGTGGTTCAGCGAGAGAGAGTCAGCACCTCCAAGTCTGTATTCTCAGCACAGACTTAATTTGGACTCCGCCAAGGTCGCCCCTTGTCCTTGATTCTGTTCATGACTTTCATGGACGGTTTCTCAAGGTGCAGCCACTGTAAGGAAGGTGTCCGGTTTGGGAACCTCAGCATTGCATCTCTGCTTTTTTGCAGATGATGTGGTTCTGTTGCCTTAAGCAGATTGTGACCTTTTAGCACGATGAGAGTCAGAACCTCCAAGACTTGAAGAGTTCATGGTTCTCAGTGAGATACTCCCTCCGGGTTGGGAGCGAGTTGCTGCCCCAAGTGATGGAGTTCAAGTAGTACCGGACTGTTGTGGTTCAGAGGAAGCTGAGCCAGACGGCAAAGCTCTCGATTTTTCAGTCCATCTACGTTCCAACCGTCACCTATGTTCATGAGCTTTGTGCAGTGACTGAAAGAATGAGACGGTGGCCACAAGTGGCAGTAATAAACTTCCTCTGTGGTGACCGGGCTCAGCCTTAGAAATAAGGTGAGGAGCACGGAAATCCTGAGGGAGCTCGGAGTAGAGTCACCGCCAATAAGAATCAGATGAGGGAGGTCAACATCTGATTTGTCTCTGTCACAATGCTGTGTGTATTTTATGGTTAAAATATGTGCTAAAGGCCACATGTAGAGTTTTTGAACGCTAGTAGCTCATTGGAGGATTGTTTTAAAGGAAACATGTAACACGTTTATGTTGCCGTGTTTTAAACATTTCAGCGTAGCTTTAATTCCAACCCAACCATCAAGGACAGACCTGCCAACCCTGAAAGAACTTTATGAGTACTAATTCCTTGCATGATGCAAATGATTGCATCATGATAATCTTAATATTCAAGCAATAGGGTTACGATAAAACGTTACCCATTTCACCCAACTGTCTTATAGATGACGGTGTGACACTGACATTGTGGAAGGGGGGTATTTGTGTGTGTGGAACTGTGTTCGTTACCTGCTGCCCCTTGGTGACTAATGTCCAGGTCAACCTTGCACACGGTGCAAAATGCATGATTAGGCAGCCTGGACGTGTTGAGGCAAGGCCATCTCTCCCGATAGCTGTCCAGAAATCGTTGGGGCTTCTTATTCTTTTATTCGGGCGGTTCAGCCACGTCTCTGTGAACGCGCGGCGGCTCCAGTCTTCATTGAATGGCTCTGACTGCCTTGCAGCCCCGACTCTGCTTGAAGTGAGGCAGGGCGGGGTAGTTGGGAGGGAATGAAGCACTCTGATTGGTCGAAAGCAGACCTCTGAATCTGTGGTTCAGCGGCATTCAATATCTGTGGCAACTTGACTTTAACGAGGTTAAAAAAAAAAAACTTAAACGGACGAAACGCGGGAAATATGCGTATTTTAGAACAACAAATCGTACAAGCGTACAGGGAGGTGAAAATGCGTGCCCGCTACGAAAAATGCGTACATGTTGGCAGGTCTGCAAGGATAATGGTCAGAACCAGAACCAGTGTGGGCCTGATTGATTTTCATATCACACAGAAATAACGAGAAACCAATGTTTGTCTGGAACAGTAGTAAAAATATTTCACAGTAAATCAAACGTGTATAAATAGCTCGCAGTAGTAGGTGAGGAGCCAATGAAAATAAAACGTGTTTTCACTGCTGGAAGAAGAACAAATCGCTCTTTTAAATTTAAAGGAATGATAAACTGATACAGAGGATGTTTAGTAGAGTTGCCATATAGAGAAAGAGGAAAGAGGTGAGTTAAGAGGAGCAGGGTCCGCTCTCTCCATAATAATCTGCTCATTTAAGTATTTTACAGGGCCAGAGCAGCAGCTGCACTTCTTCACGTTAAGACTGCAGAGTACACTCCGAGTGCCAGGATTGCACTCAGCCTCAGACATCCACTGCACCGTTTAATACGACTTCCCGGACAGATTTACTGTGATGGCTTTTGAGGCAAAGAGGTATAATATGACAAAACATGGCCCCATAACCCCCGGGGGATATTCAACAATGTTTAGTGGTGAGACCCATTTAGCTGGAGGATTGGCAAATATATTGCTTTCCTCCCTTCTCATGTACAGAATTTCAATAAAACGGGGCAGTAAATCAGACTTGGATTCAAACTTGTGACTGTACAGACCTCTGAGTTTGAGCCAGAGGGTGGTGTGAGTGTCTGTGTACTGTCCGTTGCTACTTTGTGTCGGCGTTTGTGTTTTGGGTTCAACCTCTGCTGAAGCTAACGTGGATGAATTCATTAGGCACGAGTAAAAGATTGGTTTGCCTCCAGGAGTACAGTAAGTTATACAGCAGGTGATGTCCACGCTACAAGTCCTGGCTAAAGTCTGAGGGGTTATCTAAGCATCAAACAACACACACACACTGCACAGTGTGTGCTTGGGGACACATTGATGGAATGTGAATGTCAGCGGTCTCTTTATTTACTCTCCATATAAAACCCTGAGCAGTAATTAACAGCAGGTATCCTCCCCAGCCAGAGGGTAATTGACTGTTTCAAAGCGCCAACACTTCATAACCCGGGCTGTGTGAGACAGAAACTGTATGTGAGAGAGAAACCCAGCGTCTGTGTGTTTGTGTACGAGAGTGGATTAAAATTAACTCCTTTATATTCCACCTCCTCCTCCTCCTCCTCTTCCCTCCCGATAAGGATAAGGGTCAGCGACGGTGGGCAGAGCCACTCAAACGCTCCAGATTTCTTTACGAGCGCATTAACATTCAAGCGTATTCATTATCAGTAAGTGTAGTAAGATGGACCAAGCGGAGACCTCGTGCCACCATCAAAACCTGCATTGTTAATTTCAGTACGTGAGCAGAATGTTTGTGGGACGGAGGTCTCTTCTCTTCTTCAGAGACCGCTTCGGATCTTTACCCGGTGACAGAAACTTCGCAATTCAAGTCACAGTCCTGCGTCAGAAATTTTACAGAGAAATCTTGAAACATGAACATGAAAGTAGTTTAATCTTTTCTGTTGTAGGAGTCCTGACTCCTAATTGACTGAACCTCCAAAGAACAACAGAACCATTCAGTCCCCTTCATAGTTTAATAAACGAGATGATTCGCGATGCCGACGTTTCACACCACAGCTCAACGTTGAACCTGACGCACGCAAGAAGAAACTACGACATCTTTGCACATTAGCCACCGAGGCGACCCTATCGTTTGTGAAATCCAACGTATCAAATGAAAATAAAACATGAAATAATTAAGAGCACTGTAAAAAGAAATCAAATTTCTGTAAATCTGTAAAACTACATTAAATTTACATTTTCTGTAAATAAACAAAGTGTTACTTTACCTACTCTACTTTACTTACTTACATATGTTCATTGAAAATGTTTAATAATTTAATAATTTAAAAATAAATAATACTCTGTGCACTGTAAAATTACAGATATTATCTGTAATTTAACAAAAAGTATTATGCCCATAATAACAAGCTACAATCCTTTTCTTTTACATTAAAAACTATATTATTTATACAGTATTTTTTCCACTTTCTTCAATGTAAAATTACAGTAATCTGTATTATCTGAACATTTAGAGTTTAACCCAAATGTTCCTGGTTTCAATGGCTGAAAAATTGTGTGTTTGACCTGAGAATGTATCTGTGGAGACACCAAACGTTTACTGTCACTCTACTTATTCATCCAACCTGCTACACCGTCCTGTAAACTGATCCAAGGGGAACCAAGATTATTTATTTATTTATTTTAACCAAAACTCTACTGCACTGTATCAGCTCAGTATCTGTGTGTATCAGCTCAGTATCTGTGTGTATCAGCTCAGTATCTGTGTGTACCAGCTCAGTATCTGTATATATCAGCTCAGTATCTGTGTGTATCAGCTCAGTATCTGTGTGTATCGGCTCAGTATCTGTATATATCAGCTCAGTATCTGCGTGTATCGGCTCAGTATCTGCGTGTATCGGCTCAGTATCTGTGTGTATCGGCTCAGTATCTGTGTGTATCGACTCAGTATCTGTATGTATCAGCTCAGTATCTGTGTGTATCAGCTCAGTATCTGTGTGTACCAGCTCAGTATCTGTGTGTATCAGCTCAGTATCTGTATGTATCAGCTCAGTATCTGTGTGTATCAGCTCAGTATCTGTATGTATCAGCTCAGTATCTGTGTGTATCAGCTCAGTATCTGTGTGTATCAGCTCAGTATCTGTATGTATCAGCTCAGTATCTGTGTGTATCGACTCAGTATCTGTATATATCAGCTCAGTATCTGTATATATCAGCTCAGTATCTGTATGTATCGGCTCAGTATCTGTATGTACCAGCTCAGTATCTGTGTGTACCAGCTCAGTATCTGTGTGTACCAGCTCAGTATCTGTGTGTATCAGCTCAGTATCTGTGTGTATCGGCTCAGTATCTGTGTGTACCAGCTCAGTATCTGTATGTATCAGCTCAGTATCTGTGTGTATCGACTCAGTATCTGTATGTATCGGCTCAGTATCTGTGTGTATCAGCTCAGTATCTGTGTGTATCAGCTCAGTATCTGTATATATCAGCTCAGTATCTGTGTGTATCAGCTCAGTATCTGTATGTATCGGCTCAGTATCTGTATGTATCAGCTCAGTATCTGTGTGTATCAGCTCAGTATCTGTATGTATCGGCTCAGTATCTGTATGTATCAGCTCAGTATCTGTGTGTATCAGCTCAGTATCTGTATGTATCGGCTCAGTATCTGTATGTATCGGCTCAGTATCTGTGTGTATCAGCTCAGTATCTGTGTGTATCAGCTCAGTATCTGTGTGTATCGGCTCAGTATCTGTGTGTATCGGCTCAGTATCTGTGTGTATCGGCTCAGTATCTGTGTGTATCAGCTCAGTATCTGTGTGTATCGACTCAGTATCTGTATGTATCAGCTCAGTATCTGTATGTATCAGCTCAGTATCTGTATGTATCAGCTCAGTATCTGTATGTATCAGCTCAGTATCTGTATGTATCGGCTCAGTATCTGTATGTATCGGCTCAGTATCTGTGTGTATCAGCTCAGTATCTGTGTGTATCAGCTCAGTATCTGTGTGTATCGGCTCAGTATCTGTGTGTATCGGCTCAGTATCTGTGTGTATCGGCTCAGTATCTGTGTGTATCAGCTCAGTATCTGTGTGTATCGACTCAGTATCTGTGTGTATCAGCTCAGTATCTGTGTGTATCAGCTCAGTATCTGTGTGTATCAGCTCAGTATCTGTGTGTATCAGCTCAGTATCTGTGTGTACCAGCTCAGTATCTGTATGTATCAGCTCAGTATATGTGTGTACCAGCTCAGTATCTGTATGTATCAGCTCAGTATATGTGTGTATCGACTCAGTATCTGTGTGTATCAGCTCAGTATCTGTGTGTACCAGCTCAGTATCTGTGTGTACCAGCTCAGTATCTGTATGTATCAGCTCAGTATATGTGTGTACCAGCTCAGTATCTGTATGTATCAGCTCAGTATATGTGTGTATCGACTCAGTATCTGTGTGTATCAGCTCAGTATCTGTGTGTACCAGCTCAGTATCTGTGTGTATCAGCTCAGTATCTGTGTGTATCAGCTCAGTATCTGTGTGTATTAGCTCAGTATCTGTGTGTATTAGCTCAGTATCTGTGGTCAGCTCCAGGCTCACAGGAGGCCATATGTTCGTTCCTCACAGGGAACATTAAGTTAACGAGAGGCTCGTGTTAGCATGTGTTAATTAGACTGCATGTTTGCTAATTGATTTTTTGTTAATTAGCCTTTGGGGGGAAGGGATGTGCTAATTGTTATCTTTTAATTTATGTTAATGTACGTTAACAGATTTTAACGAGTCGGGTCTGAACAGGAACGACAGTAGCAGCAGCAGAAACAACCAAAGGTGCCTCCACGATTAGAGCTCCTCTGAGACGTGCACCCTTGATTGGCCATGACGCTAATTAATGTTAATTAGCGTGTTAACAGTTGCAGTTGGCTTTTTAACTGACGGCAGCGCTTGGCCTTTGCTGTTTATTTGTCTGGCGGCTTACACGACTCCAATATAAACCCTGATTGGACGGTTTGCTGTGCCAAGTTGTGTCAGTGAAGCAGCTGAGGGCTGAGGGGAGCGACGCGTCGTAGAATCAAAAATCACTGCCAACGTCTCTCAGGTAGATGATTCGGCAAAACAGCCGATACAACAGTCGACTTAAGGAAGCGAACAAATGACAAGTAAAACCAAATGTAGGTCAAAGGTTTTTTATTTGTTGTAATCCGTACAGTTCAACACACACAAATACACAAACTGTGTGTTCAAATAAAACCTTCAGAACACAGAATAATGATAAAAATATATAAATATCAACTTCCAGTGACAGTCGAAACGAGAGAAAAACCTTGCACAACTTCTTAAACTTTAAGCTCCTAAACTCTGCAAACAAAGCCCAGTGAAATGGAACCAGAAGGGAATCTGCAAACAACTGAACATCCCTTGCCTCCCTTTTAAAACATGGCTACAGTGGCCACCTGTGGAAAAACTATTTGGGGCTACAGTAGAAACATGTCTGTGCCATGACAGTAAAATATGTCATTAAATATTACAGTGTGGTACCTTACAATTAGCAATCTCTTTTCTGTTTAAATGTGTATAAACAAAGGTTTTGAAATATTTCATGACACATTTTACTGTCATGGTTTTTCACCTACATTAAACGTGAAATCAACAGTATTAACATATTTTTACCGTAATATAACAAAATGTTAAACTGGTAAAATTCTGGTAACCACAGCTGACAGTTTTTTTTTACTGTAAAAACAACAGTGAACACGGTCGACTGGAGGACCGGCGGTGTCTAAATCTAAAAGCGACGCACTGGACCTTTAAGTTGAGTCATTAATCAGAACATTTCTGCACCACCTGTAGCTACAGAAGAAGACTTTTGTTTGTCGTTGGTTTAGTCGTCAGTTCTTGGTCTTTTGGGCAGACGGAGCTTCTCCATGTTGAGGAACTTTTCGATTTTGGAGATCTGAGCTCTTAACGACGACTGTTCCTCTTCCCTCTCCTGGGAGAAGGAAGGTTCCCAGTCGGACTCTGAACTCGGAGCCCTGCTACACCTGGTGCAAGGAGACAAAGAGTTTTAGTCAGCGATTAGAAAACCACGACTCAGAGCGATGAACAAGCAGCAAAAAACACACCAAGGCTGACTCTGTAAGCTGCTGTTCACACAGTGATAGTCAATGTTTCAGACTGTTTCAGAAGTTTGTCTTAGCTTGAGCTGACAGGAAGTTAGAGAATCCAGACGATTTTCAAAATAAAACACCCTGTACACACTTGTGATTGTAAAAACAAATAACAACGTAGCATATTTACAGATTTAGAAGAACATAAACCAGAAAAGAGACCAAATCTGAGCAAGTTAACAAAGTCTGGCGGGCAAAACGCTTCTGAAACGTTCAAAGTCACGTGGAGAACGAACCTGACAGTTGACATGACAACCAAAAACACAGACTACATCTATTCTAGTTCACAGGATGGGGGTCCTCCTGTAAATGGACTTACCCTGCAGTGGTCTGCCATGACCGTCTGCTGACTGTGACGGAGGACGACGTGGAGACCGGGAAGGAGCTGACGGACGGAGAAGTTCTGCTCTCCTATGTGGAAACAACACCAAGACGCACAGATAGAGGAACTCAAAACCTCTACATGCTCGAGCCTTCTAAACAAATGTGCTTACTGATATGTTACAGTATCCAGGCCGGAGAGACAGACTGAACTCTGTGTGACGTTCCCAGCGTTCAGCGTCTGCACAAAATAAGAGCTTTGGCCCTCGCTTCGATTTGTTTAACTATCAAGAGCTGCTTTTTTTTTTCCTGCGTTGCACTTTATCTCCCTCAATTGCCGGCACCTGGATCTTATTAAACGTGGAGTGACAGTTTGTGGTGATGGTGACAAAAGAGAGGCTGAGGGTGTGCGGAAAAAAAAGTGGGAAGCAGAGAATGAGAACGAGAGAGAGAGAGAAAGAGGGAGAGAGTGAGTGAGTGAGAGACGGGTGATGAAGTGAGAGAGTGAGGAGATGGATAAAGACTGAGTAAGTGAGAGAAGAGAGGTACCCAGGCGTCATTAAGGTAGGTTTTCTTCCACAGGTCGTCCATCCTGTGTCTGTCTGGCTGTCGAGTTCAGCTCCGTCGCTTCACTCAGCGCCTGACGTAACATTTGTCAAAGTTTTATACGTCCGAAATCTCCCTCCGATATTCTTTGCGTCCCGTTAAACGCGTCGCCTAACCCTCGCTCTCACGTTTGCGACCGCAAGAATGTAAACGCCTAGTTCTTCCGAGGACGTGTCAGCTCGATATAAAAGACGGATTCGTTAGGCTCCGGCACAGATTTCCCCCGAGGTCGATGACGACGCTCCGAATCTGTGGAACATAAAACGACCTCAAACCAATTTATTTGATAGGGAAAAATATTTTATAAGGGGTCGCTGAGACTTTCTCTGAGGCGCTGTAGTCATTTCCTGCTGTTCAGCATCGGGTTGTAATGCAGAGCAATGTTGTGGCTTCACCGTGATGACATGTGCTTCGACGTTGGGCTTTAAGAGCTGAAATTAAATTTTCCACATAGCTGAGAGTTGAGATCATACAGTGAGGAATCATTAATGCATCGTACGAGATGCTGGACGATGTAAATCATCGCTGCTGTTCTACCTCTGGTACCTGTGACGCCGGGATCGGGCTGCTGTGGGTCATTATTCAAGATCAGCTTGTTTCACTTTCTTCTAACTCACCACATCTGCTGCTGCTGCCGTCGCCGTCTGCTCTCCCTGCTGCCGGTGTCTCTTGGAGGAAGCGTTCAACAGATCCGACGCTCTGCTAATCACCGAGGGGACTGTGGAAGGATGAGGTGAAACGGCAAGAAACGTCGAGAAGGTTAGAATGAATGATCATTAGAGACGGCGTGAACGACACCAGCGGGACGATGATTTTTTAATGGAATGCTCGATGTGACCGTCACCTTTGTTGTGCTTCCTTTTAAGGAACGAGGGTATCGCGCTGGAAGGAGCGCTCACATGTTGCTCAGATATTGTTGGTACCTGAAAAAACACAGATGTCAGTACTGTAGACGACATTTCTTCATCTAAATGGAAACAAAACTGAGATTTTATGACATGGATTTTGTTCTGGTGGAGGCGACTCATTGCTATCAGGGTCTACCATCGGCACTGTACCAGTAAACGTTCATTTGACTGTTATTTTTATTTTAAAAAACTCCACCAGGAGGATTTCAGAAGCGTTTCACCTGCCAGATTTTGTTAACTTTCTCGGATTTGGTCTTATTTTCTGGTTTATTTGCTTCTAAACATGTAACTTGTTTTCTTTTTGGCTGTTTTTTAACAATTGGCAGTTTATACAGGGTGTTTTATTTTGAAAATCGACCAGATTCTGTACGCTGTTTCTGTGGCTGACTTCCTGTTAGCTCGAGCTGCTCTGTGCAGATTGACATGGGCTGTGGATATTCTCAAAAGAGCCAAGCCAAGAATCGCGTCTGTAATGGACCATGGCGGCACGGTCAGGTTCGAAACATTGACTACAACTCGCATCAGTGCCTGGTGGAGTTTGGTATAAAGCTGCAGTACAGTGGTGACTTCGATTACTTGAACAGACCGATGCAGGGCGTAGTGACTTACTGTGGTCCAGTCAAATGACGACCTGAAGGTCTTGCTGCCGGGCGCAGAGGACTCATTAGTATCTTCGTGAAGCTTCTCCTTCACCTGGTCCTGCTTGTGACATTTTGCACTGTCGGTATCTGTTGGTGCGTCTTTCTTGTTACTTGGACGGACATCGGTTTGAGTCGTCTGTGCATCTTCTACTTTGTCTTTTTTCATCACGTGCTCCTGATAGCTGCCGGTCTCGACCTCAGATTCAAGGTGCACAGTATCCATCGTGGCGTCAGGTTCCAGCTCTGAGATCTCCGAACTTTGAGGCGATGCTTGTAGTTCATGCTCAGAGGGATTGCTCGGTTGCGTTCGTGTTGTTTTTGTCTCTAAATCTTGGATCGTAACGACGTTATCTGACTGAGCAGCGGCATCTGTCTGTGAGCTACGGATACTTGACTGACTCAGAGGTTCAGAAAGTTCAGTGGGGATGATGTCGGACGTCTTCTCTTGATGAAACTCAAATGTTTTGACACTTTGCTGCTCACCAGAACAGAAGGTATTCGCTTCGTTCACATGGTTGCAGTCAGAAACCTTCTCGCAGTCCGATGGCTCGCAGACAGTCAGCGGTGAATCAGCGTCCATGAAGTCAATGACCGGCTGTGTGCCGCTCCTCTCGGTATCAGCCGTCGTCTGGGCTGATATCTGTGTCTCTGGGGTGTGTGGCCTCTCCGCTCTATCTTTTGTTTCTGTTCCAGGCTCTGTGGTGTCCCCTGCATCCTCTCGTCTGTCTGCTCTATCTGTTGTTTGGGCGCTTTCTCCCTCCTTCGCATCTTCTCCACGGACATTCATATCTTCTTCTTCTTCTTCGCTTTCTCCTCGTTTCATATCATCTTTCTTTTCTTTGCTCTCTACAGATCCACCCACAGATCTGTGGCCCGGGCTCGATGAAGAGGCGTCAGTCACACGGCTGCCTTTGCTAATCGGCAAACCGTCGTCGCACACAGAGGAGGCAGCGTGGATTAAACGTGGATCAGGATAATTCTGACTCATGTTGAAGTTGATGATCTGCTTGTCGCCTGTAGAGAGAGTGCAGAGTCTGTGACGGCTGCTGTCCGTACAGGTGGAGGGTAACGCGTTTGAAGGGTTTACGGGATGTTTAAATTGAGACTGTTGACGGTGGTGTGAGGTGTCTCGTCCTGAAACACAAAAGAAAAAACATTTCAATCTGTACTGCTCCATAAATAAAAGCAAAATAAAGTCTGTCAATAAGTTCCCTGTGTGTTCGGAGTATAATACTGAGTTCTCGTAATAAAACGTGTTTATCTTCTGCGTGTTTATATTTAGCTGGCCGACCTCCAGCTGATCCGGTTGCAGCCAGTTTAGTCGCAGCTCCCGCGTCCTCCAGACGCTCTGGCTTTTCGGTCTGAGCGGAGGCCGAGCGCCGCAGACCGTCGTCGGAGCCAGGTGGCTGGGAGCTGGAGACGGGTTCGTTAGGAGTTTCCTCTTCTCTGATTTCTTCCAACAAAGTCGGGAGGAGTCGAGCGGAAACGCTGTCTCTCATCTGTGTGGAGGAAAATAAAAAGTCACATGCTCTGAACGCTTGTTGCTTTTATTTCACCTTTTTAATCACAACACCTGCAGCTGTGGTGGAACTCACACTGCAGTGTGTGCAGTCAGCTTCCATTAACAGACTTCTTTTTATTCTGTTAAAACAATATTTTATCCTCATCCTTCTGATTAACCGTCTTTATCGTAGTCGGTATAGGTACCAGATTTTAGAAGCTATTTTTCATCTGTGTGTATTTGTGCATATATCCACATATCCAACAGAAAAATCACAATTCTTCTCATGTTTCTTGAACATTTAGCGTATAGTCAAAACAACCAGCAGTTTATTACTGCTCCAGTTGTTGCCGATCACTGAAACACAGCGAAAACCAACTCTTAACTCTCCGACGAACGTACGGCGTTTATCTAGTCTGCTCTCGTTCGTTGACGTCACCAGCAGACGGAGGAAGCCGAGCCGATCTGATACCTGCACCGGCGCTCCCTCTCCTCATTCACTGTCTAAGTCACTTAACCACAGCTCGCTCTCTCTCTCTCTTTGTGTCTCAAACCATCCGACACAAACCAAGTTAAACTTCTTTGCGTATCTATTTTGCAGTGTCAGGTTTAGAAGCTGCTTCATGAAATAAAGACAGAACACAACAGGTCGAGTATCAGAGACATTTCAGGCTGACTCAAACGTTTTTTCAACTTCTCCGATGCCTGTCGCTTCTTTTTCTGACAGAAAAAGCGGCGGACCCTGTCTGGATGCAGCCTTATTGTGTCGTACTGCAAAGATGTCTCATGAAAGTTATTTGGTCTTTGCTTACTGTTATACTAACATCTTAAAGGTGTAGCAGGCTACTGTAAATCTGCTCAGGACCTGATGAAACTCGGAGGGTTTGTCTCTGTATACTCGAGTCTACCTGTACCTCCAGTTCATGTGTATGCTGAGTCTGCAGCTCGGCCTGCGAGGGCAGTTTGGCGTGTTTGTGATGAAGCTCGTCGTGAGCCTCGCTCACAGCTCGGAGGTCGTGCTGCACGCTCCTGATGTGACCCAGAAACTCTGCTTTCTGTTTGACACAAAAAAAAGAAAAGTCACGATCAGGTTTGAGATGTTTCCGTCACCGTCACACCGCCCCCTCTCTCTCTCTCCATGCTACAACTTTTCTTCTACCTCTTTGTCCCAGCTGGTCTTGGAGGCGGCGTAGCTCTCCATCAGTCGGGCCACCTTGTCTTCCGTTGCCGTGCTCTTCTCCCGCATCGCTTCGTGTTCCCGCTTAAGGGCCTGCAGTAAAATTAATCACCCATAGGATTTTTAATGCAATACTAAATTTTTATGTGTTTATTTAACGTGAACAGAAGCTCTTAAACAGAGAGGGCTTCTTGCTAATACAAATCAGTTGGCTTGTGTCATTTTAATAATGATTTTAATAAATGAATGAATGGGTGAATTAAAAATGAGACGGGGGGGTGGAGAGAGGAAGAAGAGAGAATAATAAACTGTAAAAGCCATGAACGGAGAATAAACACACAAACTATCGTCCAGTTGCAGAGGGATAATGTACATGTTGTGATATACAACGCCGCATTCATCACTTTTATGAGAGGAAACAGAGGTCGTCATTTATTTCTGTCCTCGTGTAAATTCACTCCATAATCATTTAAATAGACCCTAAAAAAATTCTTGTGTGTGTGTGTGAGTGTGTGTGAGAAAAACACACCACGTTCCCTCGTCACCGCGTTATTTGTTTACATCAGTTAAAGCATAAAACTGATGGATTAGTTTATCCGAGAGCTCCAAACTCACATCATGTCTGTATCATAACCTGATCAAACTGAAATCAGATTTAATAATCCAGCAGTGTGACAGTTCTTTATTTTCATATCAAACTGTATCAGTGTAAGTTTCTGTTTTTTATTGTTTGTTATCAACTTTTAAACTTTTAAACCCACTTTAACTTCTATTTATTTATTTTTAATCACATTTAAAAAAAAATGTTTTTATTGAAACTAACACATCAGTCTGTTTTATGGTGGATGCAGGAAAACATACAAATCTTGGTTCAGGCAGTGAAAGTAAAAGTATTCCAATTTAGGACAAATATGAGCTTATGTACTGTGTATGTGTGTATATGTACTTTATATGTGTATATATGTACTGTGTATATGTGTATATAGGTACTATATGTGTATATGTACTGTATATGTGTGTATATGTACTTTATATTACTTTATGTGTATATGTACTGTATGTGTATGTACTTTGTGTGTATATGCACTTTATATGTGTGTATATGTATGTACTTTATATATATGTATATGTGTGTATATGTACTTTATATGTGTGTATATGTACTTTATGTGCGTATATGTGTGTATATGTACTTTATATGTGTGTATATGTACTTTATGTGTATATATGTGTATATGTACTTTATATGTGTGTATATGTACTTTATATGTGTGTATATGTGCTTTATATGTGTAAATGTACGTTATATGTGTATAAGTACTTTATATGTGTATAAGTACTTTATATGTGTATAAGTACATGTCTGAGTATGAGTGACTCTGACCTCGTGCTGCTCTCTCTGTGTCTGCAGCTCCAGCTCCACTCTGCTCACTGTTTGTGTCTGACTCAACAGCAGCTGGTGGGCGTGCTGCAGAGACCTCATCACCTCCTGAACACACACACACACACACACACGCGCACACACACGCACACACACACACAGTAGAAGGAGACGTTACTTCAAACATCAGAGCAGAGCGTGGAGGTTCAGGCAGACCTCGTCACAGTGTCTCACCAGCTTCTCAGCTCTTACAGACACATTTTCCTCCCTCAGTTTCCTGTTCATTTCAGTCTCCTAAACATGAAAATAAACAGAAATGTTTTAATGATTAGCTGAGACTTGGAGTTTGATTCTGATGTGGTGGTGATGGTCATGTACCATGCTGAGTTTGTGCTGCAGCTGCTGCACACGCTGCTCTCCGCCTGCAGGACTGTGAGTCCTGTCACAGCTCACTGATGACATCTTGGCCTTGATCAGCTTGTTACTGACCTCCTCCAGCTCCTGAGAAAGCACCGTACATTCAATCATCTCAGAAGCACAAGAGCTGCAGTTACTTACAGTAGATTTGTTTTTTATTGGCTGTGATACAGGACGACAGATTCATCAAAGCCAACAGGTGCAAACTTCAGGACCAAAAAGCATTTCACGGGATATTTTACGGTTCGACATATGAAATGAAATATGACATTTCGCTTCAGGAGAGTCCAAACGCTGAGACACTTTTCCACATACCTTCTTTAGCGACACGAGAGCTGCTTCTTGTTTTTCATTTGCAGAAGTCAGTTTCTGATTTCTTTTAATGGCCTCGTCAACTGTAAGAATCACACAGCAGCGTAAGCACCAACAACTGTTTTTTTAAACGGCCACTGTGTAAACATCCCTTCACATAAACACAGATACTGTGCTTCAGGAATCTGAGATTAATATGTTTAAAAATGGGTAACCATGACAACGTAATTGGTTTCAGATTACAGCGGTTACCTGATAACATGTTAACAGCACATATCTCACGTTCACATTAGTCCTGACAACAACAGCGAGCTGATGTACTGAAC
This sequence comes from Collichthys lucidus, assembly GCA_004119915.2. Taxonomy (NCBI): domain Eukaryota; kingdom Metazoa; phylum Chordata; class Actinopteri; family Sciaenidae; genus Collichthys; species Collichthys lucidus. The sequence goes on from CM014084.1 coordinate 2,120,506, forward strand.
AGCATACACAGCGCTGTGTGTGTTATTGTAAGCCTCCAGAGAAGCTGCTATCATCTATTGTCAACATTCATGGCATGATGTACACACTGTGTGAACGGACTATATTAAGTCTGAGTCCAGAGCTTCATTTACGTTTTGACTGAACCATCCAACGGGTAAGACGCCTGGGATTTGTTTGAGTGGCTCCCAACCACCACTGAAGCTTCACTGAGGGTCGCAATCAAGCACCAACCCCCGTGTCCGGGAAATGAACCAAATGTGGAAAACTGCAGTTCCTCTAACGTCCACTTGAGGCTGGCTCCAGAAGTGAGTCAGTCTCCATAAGTCCCCATGTTTCACAGCAGAAATAAACATGTTTACAGCCTGGTACAAAAAACAGTTTTGGTCTCTGTAGCTAATTTCCCCGTTCATGACAACTGTACTGAGGGTGAATTTATATACAACTCACCTGTTCACATTATATTAAGGCTTAAAGTTATGCAGGATTAAGAGCGTGGATGCTTTGATTAACAGGTGGGTGTCGTCACATTTGGCTTGTTCGGCGTCACTTGGACGATTTTTAGATTAGTCATGAGGCAGAAGAAGCAGCACAACCAACATGCCGCCATATATTTTAAACTTGACTGACTTGGGTGTGAGAAAAGAAAACTAAACTGTCATTTTTAAAGTTCAGAGTATTATTTACGATATAAAGACGAAAACAATCTTGCAGTATAAAGACACAGTGGAGACCTGAACCCACCCTACTGTCACTTTCTAATCTCTGCCTCATTGTTCATTTGGAGAGAACACAGTTACAACAACCAAAGAGTGAAGACAGAATAGAACACCAAGTGCCATGACAGAATAAAATACCGAATCTGTCGAAGCTGATTAATAGTTCCTGAATTTCCTAAACAAAAGGAAATAATCTGCTCATTCATTCAAATCGCTCGTTTCACACAAACTTCCTGCATTCATGTTTGGTGATCAGTTATTGTTATGTGTTGGATATCGTATGAAATATCAATAATAGTCAGGAGTCGTCGGGATGCTCCATGAAAGAGGAAGAAAAAAGTTTGGGAGCTGTTGCTCTGGAGCTTTAACATAGTTTGGGGTTCCTCTTAGAACACACTGAAGCTTCTGCTCTGCAGTAGGAACGAGCAGCAAAATGTCTCATTTAACAGCAGGATGCATATTCGTTGTCAACAGCAGGGATCCATGGAGCGCGGCTTGCTGGTACTAACGTTGTGGGAATCTTTTATTGGCTCACATAAAGCCCCGTGGTACTGTCGAACACTAAACTATTGCTGCTGACCCAGGAGATCTCTTCATAGCCACGTCTTTATCAGTACATGCCCCGGAGGAGCGTTTGACAGTGAACTCTGCTCATTACCCAGATCTCGACCCCAGAATAATATCTCTGAGATGAAGTGAAACTGGATATTTGCAGGAATTAATGTGCTGCTGAAAATTTTGAGAGAGCTGTGTTATACCACTGTATCACGTCAGCGTGGACCAGCATCCCTGTGAATTGTTTCCAGCACCTTGTTACATTCGTACCCTGAAGAATTCAGGGGCAAAACAGGGCCCCTTCTGCTGAGATCTCATAAACTAAACACTCACACACACTCAGTAACCTTCAGTAGCATGTACTGCATGTTGTTTGCAGCATAGTTAAATCTCTAAACATATGTGTATGCATCTGTCTTTCTGTGCATTTGTTACCATTCTGCTCCAGTTTCTCGTGAGCCTGCTTGACCGCGGCGCACTGCCTCGACAGAACGCCGAAACGTTTCTCGACCTCCCTCAGCTGGTTCAAGTGGCTGTCCTTTGACCTGCTCTGCAACGCCAGTTTCTGTTCCTGGGGTGGAAGAGAGAGAGAGATGAGCGCCCCCTACAGACAGGAAAAGTCGATTCACAAACAGATCTATGGAAGCACGAGTGCAGAAACACGACAACAACATGCTTAGCTCCAAAAATACTGTAACAATAAACAAATGGATGAACTGTAAATGTTTCCTCTTAAAGAAGTAGTTCAACATTTTGTGAAAATCACTTCTTGCCAATAGTTTGATTGAAGATCCACTCTCGCGTATGTCTGTTAAAATGTGAAGCCTGACTCTGTCTTTAACTGGCAGATTAATCTCAGTTTGTTCATGTTAATGATGATGCGCACCAGAGTTTGTCATGGAGTTCCACAAGGTTCCGCATTCGGACCACTTCTATTCAAGCTTAAATATGCTTACTTTAGGGAACATTATTAAGAATCACTCACTGATGTTAAACTCAGACGAAACCAAAGTTCTTGTAACTGGATCCAAACACCTCGGAAACTCTCTTTCCAAAGATAGTTACTCTGGATGGGTTCTCCACAGGTTCTCATGGATCGTGGCTACACCGAGATCGGGTATTGATCAAGCCTGCTGCTGTGGTTGTGAGTTAACATGACTTTCCCCCTTCCTCTTTCTCTCTCTTTAACTCAAACACCAATGATCCGGATTCTGCTCGAGGTTTTTGTGCGTTGAAAGTTTTTCCTAGCCATCGTCACCAAGTGCTTGCTCATTGTGGGTCTCTTGTAGATAATATTACAAAGAGTACGGTCTAGACCTTCTCTGCATGCAAAGTGTCATGAGGTAACTTTTGTTATGATTTGGCGCTGTATAAATAAAGTTGAACTGAATTGTCCAAAGGCACCAGAACCCACCTACTAGTGATGAAGACTCCAGGAGTTTCTTGGAGGCTCTGGTCTGTTTTAACTTAGGACAGAGTTAGGCTCGCTGTTTCCCTGTGCTTTCACTCTTTCTGTCAGGCTAAGCTAATTGGCTGGAGGCTCTATCTGTACTCATTTCGTCGGACACACAATACAACATGGGAAACAGCCGTCAAGTGAATGAGAGGTTTGTGTTTTTTTTGGGGAGGGGGGGATTGAAGGAATCAACTCAGCGCATGCCTCAGAGCGCTTTATCGCTCTTCAAACTGCCATTATAGTTTGATTGTCTGTATCAAGCTGAGCAGATTCTTTTCTTCTGTCTCGTTGTCCCACTCACTCCCTTCACTCTCATTCTCACTCCCTCTCTTCCAATACACCGGCCTCGCCTCGACTCCCTCTCACTCTGCCGAGCGGCTGTTATGTGAAGAAGGTTAAACCGAGCGGAGCCCGGGTTATAAAATATTTTAATAGAGATATTTTCTCTGCTGTGCTGGCAGTTCAAAGTGTCACACACTCCCTATCCGTTACTCCTGATGAGCTCTTCCCTCCAAAGCCATCTCTCCTTAGCACCGTTCCCTCATCCTCCTCTTTTAATTTTTCTCACTCCCACCAATCCCCTGCCAACAATTTGTACAAGTGAAAAATCCTTCCTTACCAGCTCGCTTGATTTCTTCTCCAAGTTGTACTTCAGCAACTGTGAAACAGCAGTAAAAGAAGATCAATGAGACAAAGAACTCAGACGAGCATCGTGGGATACAAAGAATTCATAGAATGAAATGTTACAATCAAGATGTTTGCACATTACACACACAGAAGTTCTCCCTGAATGGACTGATTTGTCAGCTGCTGTTTCATTATTGGTGAATCATTTAGTCATTTAAACAGTGAAATATAGGGACCTCTTCAAATGTCATGTTCAAGTGATTCAAAACAGAACGTCAGCACACTGAACTAGAGAAGACCAGACCAAAAAAAAAAAAAAATCACTTGATCTCCATCTGTGGTACAAGTACAACTGGTGGTACGTGGAGGAATCTCTGAAATACATGTTTTTCTAACAAAATAAATTAATTTAGAAACATGTAATACTACTTTACTACTTTGTTTTGAATGACAATAGTTCAACTGAGAGATCACAGAAATGTAATCAGGGCACCAAACGTGAAATATCAGGATCAAGAGAACCTCTTTTGCACCCGAGTAGTTCTGGGTCTGGTTCTGTTCAGTCAACAATAACAAAAAAAGACTCTTATTATGAATGAACCTGCCTGTCGTGAACTGACTGTATTGGAACAGGCCCTACAGGCCTACGCTGTCACGATGGCGGTGCTCGGAGAGAGAAATATCTTCTGAGGTGGTACGAGGTCTTTTGTTTGTCGTTTTCTGTTAGAGCGCTATGATTAGATTGAATTACTTCCTCCAATGATGCAGCAACACAAGAAAGGAAATATTATTTCATGGATTTCATTTCATCATTTATTCAGTTTAGTGTTTATATATATGGTATTTCTTCAGTTTAGTGTTTATATGCATGGTATTATTCAGTTTAGTGTATATATGTGTGGTATTTATTCAGTTTAGTGTATATATGTGTGGTATTTATTCAGTTTGTGTTTATATGTGTGGTATTTATTCAGTTTAGTGTTTATATGTGTGGTATTTATTCAGTTTGTGTTTATATGTGTGGTAATTATTCAGTTTAGTGTTTATATGTGTGGTATTTTTTCAGTTTGTGTTTATATGTGTGGTAATTATTCAGTTTGTGTTTATATGTGTGGTAATTATTCAGTTTAGTGTTTATATGTGTGGTATTTTTTCAGTTTAGTGTTTATATGTGTGGTATTTATTCAGTTTAGTGTTTATATATGTGGTATTTTTTTCAGTTTATATGCGTGGTATTCATTCATTTTGTGTTTATATATGTGGTATTCATTCAGTTTAGTGTTTATATATGTGGTATTCATTCATTTAGTGTTTATATCTGTGGTATTCATTCATTTTGTGTTTATATATGTGGTATTCATTCATTTAGTGTTTATATATGTGGTATTCATTCAGTTTAGTGTTTATATATGTGGTATTTATTCAGTTTAGTGTTTATATATGTGGTTTTTTTTCAGTTTATATGCGGGGTATTCATTCATTTTGTGTTTATATATGTGGTATTCATTCAGTTTAGTGTTTATATATGTGGTATTTATTCAGTTTAGTGTTTATATGTGTGGTATTTTTTCAGTTTAGTGTTTATATGTGTGGTATTTATTCAGTTTAGTGTTTATATATGTGGTATTTTTTTCAGTTTATATGCGTGGTATTCATTCATTTTGTGTTTATATATGTGGTATTCATTCAGTTTAGTGTTTATATATGTGGTATTTATTCAGTTTAGTGTTTATATATGTGGTATTTTTTTCAGTTTAGTGTTTATATGTGTGGTATTTTTTTCAGTTTAGTGTTTATATGTGTGGTATTTTTTCAGTTTAGTGTTTATATGTGTGGTATTTTTTCAGTTTAGTGTTTATATATGTGGTATTGTTTTAGTTTAGTGTTTATATATGTGGTATTTTTTTCAATTTGTCTATATATGTCTGGTATTTCTTCAGTTTGTGAAACTCCACATTCCTTAGAAAGCTTTGAAATTGGTTAACTGTTGGTAAGGCTCGGACTACTTCCTGTAGGAGTAAAGTGGATTCAAATACATATAAGAGTCTACCACTATGATTGTTTTCCAGATATTAGTCATACCCTGTTTATTTCCATGGAAACAAAAACAATTATTATCACTGTCGTGCCAATAATGACGTTAAAGCACGCCCTCTCATGTAATATCGCTTAAGTCTATATCACCTATATCATCATTAAATTTGCCTTTGTTATTATGCTGCTATCATTTATTTGATTTTGAGATTTATAAATAATAAAAGCCAGGTTGTTTATTGAGATTAAAATAACTCCTGTGATGAATTATTTAGATTTAATTATGGATTAATTGAACCATACTGTTCCAGTGGAGCAGACGGTCAAGGTACGGCAATTAACTCCCTCCCATCACGACCGCCACTGATGTGAAAATGTGTGAAATTAAAAGGAATCCACCAGACCGTGTCCCGAGAGCGAATGCAAACACACACACACACACTGCTGGGCCTCGCTTTAGTTGGCGCCCCCAGATAGAATATCAAAAACGGTCTCTATTGTCTCCGTAACACGGCTGGGCTGTTAAAGTGCAGCGGACCGCAGGGACGGCCGTAAATCACCACTGCGGTGTCAGGCCTGAAGACGAACGCTCTGGGAGCCAGACTGTAGCAGGCCTCACGCCCTGGACTCTGATCACCATAAGCTTTCTTTATTCACTCTCTTTTTTCCTGATTTTAAAGAAAGAAGTAAAGACAGAAAGAAAGATGACGGGATGAGTGGGATTGCTGGTGTGTGAGACAGAGGGAAGTACCTGTAGTGCCTTCAGCCCTTCTTTCAAGTTATTAATCTCCTTGTCTTTTAGCTCAGCGCTGACCTGGTATTTCACCTGAAATGTTAGATTATTATTGTGAGTGTCAAAAAAAAAAACGAAAGAAGAAGAAGCAGCAATAAATACCGGAGCGCACCGCAAAAGAATCCACTGCTGGGGCCAAGATTGTGCAACGGAGATGAGTGAATTTACTACTCCACTAAAAAACATTAATTGAATAAAATACTCGGAGTGTCACGTTGACGTGTTTGGGAATAAGCTCTTCATACCTTCTCCTCCTCGATGTTTCTTATTTTGGCCTGAAACTTGAGAAAGGGGAAGTTTCAGAAGCGAATCTTATTTACAGTACATCTTAAAATCTGTAACCACGCAGCGGAAAACAAACCTGCTTCTTCACGCCGGTGAGCGACTCTGTGTGCTGCTTTGACATCGTTTCAGCTTGAAGTTGAAGGGATCTCTGTTGTATGAAAAATCTAGATGTTCTTATTTGTTTGTGCACACGTGATTTTGTAACTATGAAAGCTGGCAGCCGGCCGCACCTTCTCCCACTCCAGCTCCTGTTTCTCCAACACCAGCGTGCTGATCTGATCCTCGAAGCGTGTCTCTGCATCCTGAAGCCCGGAAAAAGAAAAAGGAGATTCACAATCAGACACCTGCTGATTGAAAGACAATGTAAGCAACTGAAAAATCCACTTTGCATCCATCCTGTAGGCGTTCTGTGAAGCTGAGCCAAAGCTGCACCAAGCCCCCCACCCACCCACCCGCCTGGTGGTTCATTCCTCCGTATAGAGAAAGAGGAACATTAGAGAGGGGAGGTGATATTTGTAGAAAGCCATCCCTATCCTCCCTCTTCCCCTCTCGGAGAAGAAAGGCAGGTAAAAGTCAATTGCTCTCTATATCCACGGGACTTTTTTATGTGCACGTGGGAGCCGGTTTAACTCGCTCCAGTTTATTTTATAAGTTCCTATTAAAGTGTGCTACTAGCGTGGCACTGCACTTTAAAAAAAAAAAGAAGAAGAAGAAGGAGTGCACAGGAGATAAAGCTGTTATTTTTCCACTGAGGAATAATTATGTGAGTGTGTGTGTGTGTAGAAAGCTTCATTAAGCCTGGTGATCCATGTAAATCAAAAACAGGCATCTTAGAGCTGATATTATGCTGAATAATGTCACAGCATCTGTGATTTTCCTCATATATTTGCTGTAAAAGTATCTGGTGAGGAAAAACAAGCTTTTTATTTCATACTTTAGGTGGAAGAGGAACATCACATTCACCTTTAACGGCATGTTTCCGCGTCGACTAAAGCGGGAGGTTGCACTGTATGAAAAAACAAACCGGCTGGAATTTGACCTGCTGAGGAATGTCCGGCACCATCATGACATCCTCTCGCTTCTCCACCCCACCACCCGAGAACGACACGGCTACAAAGTGTTGATTTGATAGCAGCAGCGCCTGAGGACGATCACACTAAAACACCATCTCGTGTTTGTGTCCCAGTTAACACGACTATAACAATAAAAACCTAAAACGGCCGACATCCGTAACCTGTAAGCACACTGCGAATGTGCTGCCGGAGGCTACAAAGCATTTCTTTTTATTTTTTGGTACTTTCACAAACAAATTCTCTCTCTACTTATTGGTCAGGGGTCAAATGGTTTTATGTGACCTCCTTCTTGATGAGATGTGCATGGCTCTTATCGTCCAGATGGACAAAGGGGGTAACTGGCTTCCTCCCATCTTATTTCTATGAAGCGACGCCGCTCTTCAGCCAAACGGGGCCACATTAGTGTCCGAGCTCTTCTCAGTAAGTGGTTATGCGACGCAGAGGAACAGAGGAAGTGAAAATGATTCACATGTTTTGTCATTTCTTCACTGGAAACCGTCGAACCTGCTTCGTTCCAGAAACGCCTTAAAAGAAAAGTTAGATAACGAAGTTGATTAAGCATCTGTGATGTAGGTTTATCTAGACAAAGATGGCTCCCAATGCACCAAACTCAAACTTCATTACTCCGTCCACCCACCAGTTCCTGCAGCCGACGGCCGGCTATCTACTCCGAGCTATAGTCGTTATATCAACCTTTACATTTACGCTGCTGGTCGACCTCAGATCAGTTGATATTACAAACCATGGACAGCGTATGCGTGACATCACGACCTGGCGCCTGGTCACCTGTAATGGCACCCACCTGTCAATCAAAGCGTCCACGCTCTTAATCCTGCATAACTTTAAGCCTTAATATAACCTGAACAGGTGAGTTGTATATAAATTCACCCTCAGTACAGTTGTCATGAACGGGGAAATTAGCTACAGAGACCAAAACTGTTTTTTTCTGTACCAGGTTGTAAACTTGTTTATTTCTGCTGTGAAGTTGGACATTTGGACATGGGGACTTATGGAGACTGGCTCACTTCTGGAGCCAGCCTCAAGAGGAACTGCAGTTTTGGGAACTTGGCTTCATTTCCCAGCCAAGTTATACTGTCATTGGTTTGGACCTATTACACTGTGGCTTTTTTAGAGTTTGATTGGATACAATAACACTTGCACTAACTCTGAGCCTGCTCTACAACTTAGAAATTGACCACAGATTAGAAAATGGAAGCGTCCACGCTCTTAACCCTGCATAACTTTAAGCCTTTATATAATGTGAACAGGTGAGTTGTATATAAATTCACCCTCAGTACAGTTGTCATGAACGGGGAAGCAGCCAGAGCCACATATTTTGTGCTCCTTCGTTCTAACGTTCTGATGTTACGCACACTCCTTCCATTCTTTTTACCATGACTGGCACAAACATCTCGTAACAGCCACACTCTGACGCCAAACTGTTACCGTACCCTTCGTATGTGCAGCTCCTCCACAACCTCCAGCAGACTGGTTTTAAACTCCAACAGCTGGAGTAAGACGGTGCCTCGGCTTTCTGTCTGACAGAGAGCGCTGCCGGGCGGCGACGGCTCCGGTTCACCTACCTGCAGGAGAAAAACATGCAGCGCAAACAGTTTAGAGAAGTTTAACAGTAAAACATGCAGAAAATATTCCATGTTTTGTTTCTGAGAAGTAAACCGAGTCTTTAAAAAAACTTCATCTAATCTTATCATGAATAAATAAGTCTGATGATGAACGTCCTTCTTGCTGTCAGAAGTCATAACTCACGGTGGTGTGGGTGGGGAGTGTCCCGGGCTCTGTGCTCGGATCCATGGAGTTGTTTCAGGCAAAGTCCAAGGTCCCCTTGGGCCTCTGCCTGTTAATCAAAAGAAATTCTGTTGAAAAAGGTTAATAGAATTGGCCGTTAACACTCTTAGAAGCCCATAATTACTTCCTCATCTGCAATTTTTACCCCTAAATGATTTTATTAGAAATAATAGGCTGGCACATTAAAGCCTCGTAATGTTTCTCAATCACTACAGTCTCACCTAATGGCTTTGGAATGAGCGCTTTCTTTCTTTGTTGTACACCAGCGAGACCATAACACCTTGATAAAGCCATCGAGGTTCAAACGAAGCAGCCCATTGACACTAATAGGGGTCACGGCAATAACACCCAATGGACAAATTGTGCTGTCATTGCTTTTTAAATTATCTGGGTTATTTAATTTGACCTGTGGATGGATCCCGTTGCGACTGTCTCTGTCCCAAGAAACTGAGTGACACACACACACACACACACACCTATGGGAAAATATGACTATTTAAGTGGGAGGTCTCCACTAGCCGCTGATCTCTTAATAGAATGGACCTTTTTTCTCCCATTTAACCTGCGCTGGTATCAATCATGTTGGAGAATTAAATGATCCCTGCTAGAATTGGCTACAATCATAAAATGACAGTATGACCCCAGGCCGAGGAGGGAGGAAGGGAGGGAGGGAGGGAGGGAGGGAGGTGTGTTAGTGTGTCAAAGTGATGGTGGCGTACGTGCTCGTCGTGAGTGTGTGTGTGTGTGTGTGTGCGGCGAGCGAGGGGGAGGAGATAGCAATGTCTTTTTATTCGTTTCTCTCCCCACGATTCAGTCGAGCAGGTATTAACCACTAAGTCCACTCTGTGAAAGAAAGGACAAATTAAAAAGGAGTCCATTAAACGAGACGACACCACGTCTGTATCGCCGCCGGCTGAGTTAGAGTTAGTTACTGTTCTGTAAAGAAAAGTTAAACAAAGCTGAGGGCGGTACAGTCAGTGGCCTGCCTCAGCTTCATGTTGGACACACCAAATTTGAGCCTTGGTTTATCAAGAAAGACTTTATATTTCATTTCACGGCAGCCATTTTGACGTTAAATAGTAAACACAGGTGTTACCAATGATACTAATTAAGGCTGCGTTCCATTCAGGTCAAACGGAGTCAGGGTGCAATAAATGGAATGGGACCTTAATTGTCGTTTTTATCACGTTTATATGTAACTAATACAAAAAAAAGTCTTTCTCAGGTATTTTCAGGTATTATTTGTAGTATTTTAGAGTTGTAGAGAAAATTTACTACATTTCAAACATAAATCTGGTATAGCTATGCTTTATATTTTGACCTAAATCATGACTTGAATCATAACTCTTGACCTAAATCACATAAATCATGACTTGAATCATAAATCATGACTTGAATCAGACAAATATTGACTTAAAATCACACACATCATGACTTAAATCATAACTCTTGACTTACGCCGTATGCCGTTAAGCATTAGCCTTAACCTAAAGCTAACTTAGCCGTTAGTTAGCTTAAAATTAGCTAACAAAAACACGGTGCTAGTTCGTCCATTAACCGTCAGATGTATTATTTAAAAACGCCTGAATATCTCTATGACCAACTCTGAGTTGTTTTGAGTTAATTAGTCTCATTAAAACTGTGCTACGTTGATGATGCTACATTACCTTGGCGCCATAATGTAATGTAATGTAATCAGCCGAGGAGGAGGAACAGGAAGCCGCCGTCACAGCGCCCTCTGCCGGCGGGAAGAAGGCAGGTGAGGACGGTTAGCTGCTGGCAGAGAGGACTAAATACAACATAGTGACTAAAACATGTGATAAATAAATATTATATGTTTTAAATTAATGTGTTTAAGTTAATGTGAACACATGAGCGACGTCATAACAGTTAAACTGCGTGTGAGAGGCGAGCGCTGTCAGTGACTGAGACTTAGTCTTTGGCTCCATCTAGCGGCCTGGTTTGGGAACTGCACCCGCTGCACAGGCGCCTCCACGTGCACGGTTTGTGTTTGACGGTTTGTGGCTCTCCTGCACTTTTTTTATCAGCCAAACAAAGCGCCCACTCACCTGTGCCCGTGTTTCCATCATCTGTTAAAGACATGACCTCAATAAAAGAGAGAGCCGCGGCGCTGAACCTTGCAGAAAAGCTGTGTGTGCGTCCTCAAGGTAAGACAAAGGTGTTGGTGCAGCTCAGAGAGAGGCCTGCCTGCTCATGATGAACTGAACACACTGACTTCAGCCTGGCCTGCATAGTCCTCCATGCTTTGTCACTCCTCATACTGTCTGATGCTGACTCTCCTCCCTGTCTCTGTCTCAGCACATGGGGTGCTCTGCAAACCAGTCCAGTCTGCCTCCATGTGGAGCGGCCTCATCTCCCACCTCAGGTCCTCTGTGACTGTGAAGCGTCGACGATTCCACCTCAAGTCTCACGGTGACTGTTTCCTCGGCTCGGAGGCCGCTGACGTGGTGGCAGAACATATTAACCGTGTCAAAGGATTCGAGGGTGTGTGTTCTCAAATCATTGGGTGGATTTTGTTGGACACAAAGCATCTCCTGATCTGTCTCCTCTTGTTCAAATGTAAGGTGCCATTGTGTCCCGGGACAAAGTGGTGTGTGTGTGCCAGGCTCTGTTGGACTGTAACGTGTTCGAGGCGGTGGGAACCAAAGTATTTGGCAGAGACAAGAAGCAGGATGTGTTCCAGGACAGCAAGAGCGCTCTGTACAGGTTAGACTCAAACTCAAAAAGACAAACGTCCGTCCGCTGTGGACGTGTTAATGTGTGTGGATGTTCTTACACACAGGTTTGTAGGTGTGTGTACTCCATCAGTTGATGAGTTGGAAAGAGGCGTGCTTGTGAACGGGATCCAGAAACTCTTCTGCAGCGCTCCTTCAGACAGGTACTGAGTCTAGATCATTGACTTTCCTGACACGTCACCGACACAGCACGAGCTCTCAGCTGTCTTTGTTTTACACTCCAGCCAGGAGGAGCAGACATGTCCCACCGGGTCACATGTTCAGATGTCCACGCCTGTCAAATACACTCAGACATCCATAAAAGCCAACCAGCTGGACACTCCTGCCGCTGCCGGCCTGTCTGTGGAGTCTCCGGTGGACAGTCTGAGTCCCAGCAGAATGCACACTGACACTGTTTTACCAAAGTCCTGTAAGACAATATGTGTGTGTGTTTCACCTTGTTGTGTTGCCTTCTCTTGTTAAAGATCGATCTATATTTTTACATTACATTACATCTAGCAGACGCTTTTATCCAAAGTGACTTACAGAGGAGGACATAAGCTGACACAGAGTAGTTGTTAGTTTTGTTAGTTTTAGGCAGGGAAGCATTCTCGACAAAGAAAGGTTTTTTTTAAAGGTAGAAAGGGATGTTGCTGTTCTTGCAGCCGTTGGTCGGTCATTCCACCATTTGGGGACGACCACAGAGAAGAGTTTAGAGTGACCTCGCTTTGCGAGAGGCGATGGTACAACTAGACGGTTTGAATGACGGGACGTGAGCCTTTAGTAAGACGCTGAATAGGCAGGGGCAGATCCTGAGGTGGTTTTGTGGGCTAGCGTCAGAGCTTTGTGTTTAACTCTGGCAGCTACAGGCAGCCAGTGCAGGTCGCTGAAGAGCGGGGTGACGTGTGTCCTTTTGGGTTGGTTAAAAATCAGTTGCGCTGCAGCATTCTGGACCATTTGCAAAGATTTGATCGCACAAGCAGGTCGGCCGGACAGGAGCGAGTTACAATAATTGAGGCTGGATGTGACTGTGGCCTGTATCAGGAGCTGAGCGGCATATTGGGTCAGGTACGGTCTGATTTTTCTAATATTGTACAATGCATAGCGACATGACCTCGCTACGGAGGAAATGTGTTCAGAGAAAGAAAGACAATCATCTAGTACGACGCCCGGGTTTTTATCAGCATGGTTAGGGGATTTTCATCTGGATTACCTCTCGATTGTTGCAACCCAAACTCTTCTCATCTGTTGTTCCCCGTTGGTGGAACGGTTCACCAACACGACCAACAACTGGACGTGATACATCTACTCCCTCCACAGCTGTCACAGTTACTGCTGCACTAACATGTGTTTGTCACACTGTACCTTGATTGTTTCCCTGTATTGGAAGTTGCTTTGGATAAAAGCATCAGCTGAAATGACCAAATGTAAATGTAGGACTGTATTTCTATTGTTAAGAATGAACTTTGTTTCCCATGAAACATAAAAATTTACAATAGTAAAATATGAATTTTTTTGTTCTCAGTGGTGGACGAGGTGTGGCAGGAGCAGACTCTGCTCAGGCTGTTAAACCTGGTGGAGCTCCCCTTACTGGAAGGAGTGCTGCAGTGCAGCCAGACTCCTTCCTCTCCTCCATCACACCGGCTGGCTCACAGTAACCCGGACCTGATCTACAGCAGCAACCACCTGGACAGACAGATCCTCAAGGCCTTCAGGGACTCCCAGTGTGTTTGGCTTTGAAAATAATGTGCATATGTGTATATTTAAATGTGACGTTCTTCTGTAGCTGCGTTTGTGTTCTTTAATGCATCGCTCCCTCAGGGAAGACGAGTGGCTCTGTGCAGCTCTGGACTGTCTGGACTTCCTCCCTGATCAGCCGGTGGTGGAGCTGAGCAGGGAGCTGCCTCAATGCTTCCTGCAAGAACAAACGCCAGCTGGTAGCAGTTCACAACATGGAGGCGAGTGCTCAGAATAGGGGGAGGGTTGGTCCTTCTCACAATCTCAAAATGCTGTTGTCCTCACTTGTGAAATACAGTCTGTATACTTGAAGCTCTACAACTTCCAACAATATTCCACTACACATGAACAATTCTGTGTTCCTGGCTCCAGTGCAGTCTCTGAGGTCTGTGTCCACCCCGGTCAACGACACTGATGAGGATCCTGGTCTCTCTCAGTGTAAAATGCTGCTGTACGGGTCCCTGATGAAACACTACAGCCACACCGACAGGCCTCCACTGCTGCCCCAGCACATGACTGACATCTACACCGCCATCACCGACCTGCTGGGTAAGCCAGGATAGTGAAGTCTCGTAGTTTCTTCCACCCAAGTTGTCCAACTCTGCCTTGCGTCTCTTTTTCCTTCCCCAGGGAACGCTAAGTTGGGCACGGCTCTGGAGGCTCTGCAGCTTTGTCTGAAGCTGCTGCCTCCGGCCCGCAGAGACGAGCTGCGCAGGCTGCTCACGTTCATGGCCCTGGCAGCCGACCCACAAGAGATTAAACTGGACAAGGAGGTGAGAGCTGCTTTTTTAAAAATGTCAGAGAAAAGAATGTCCAAACATTGAACGTCATCACGGCGGTGCCGCATCTCCTGTAGATGGAGAACAGACTGGCAGTGAAGAGGTCTTTCTTCAGGGCAGTCCTCCACAACAAGGCTCTGTCCAAGGAGAAGGAGGACCTGATGGTGGTGTTCATGCTCAGCAACATAAAGGACATTTTTATGGTAAGTCAGAGTACATTATACCTCCGTCTGTTGTTCCCCGTTGGTGGAACGTCCTACCAGTTCCTACAGATCAGGGGCGTCCCTCTAGACCTTCACAGACCTCCTGAAGACCTCCAGCTCTGCAGAGAGGACCTCCTCTACAACACTACCAACAGCTGGACATAAATGTGAATGTAAACGTACTTCATATCGGGTCTTTCAGGTCTTTGACTGACCGGAAAACGTCATGGGTTCCTTGAAGGTGAAGCAGGGTTTCTTAGACTTGACAATGCTCCTCCAGAACCTCAGGAGACATAAAACGATGTGACCAACACCGGCGTGTTACGGCTAATTAACTTGAAGACGTTATTCAAAAACATCTTCCTCAAACTAAAGTCTGGCCTCCAACAATCTGTTACCAAAAGGTCAAGCAGGACTTTGCTTTGTTGGTTCGAGGCTGTTTGTTTGAGCTTTGACACGAAGCGATGCTGTAACTCACTGTTACGCAAACAAATTGCTCAAATTGAGTTGCAAAATATAGTTTTGAAAATGCTGCCGCAGACATCTGTGTAAGGGATAAGTGGAAAGTTGCGTTGAATAGACGCATTTTCAAGTGTAATTTAATCGACAAAAACCGTTTCCTGCCATTAAATCATTTGTTACCACAGACTTTATTCTCTTTTGCTCCAGATACCGGGAGCTCTGCACAAAGGAGTGAGCGACAAGCTGGCCGGCCTCGTACAGGGGAAGCAGCCCGATGTGACCGGTACATGACAGTTCATGGGTGGTGATCATGGGGAGAAATCTGGCCCTCTCACTGGGTTCTAGCTGCAGTTTTCAAGACTCTAAGACTGATTATAGTATTTATAAAAAGCAACATCGTACATCAACATGACACGGTTTTATTGCCTGGAACAGCTCAAAGATAAGCTGAACTTACCTAAAGTTTCTCACATCTTTAGAAGCCACAGACGGTCGTGGTGTCTTGGTTTAAACCCACAGTACACAAACTAACTGCAGACAGTTAGCGACCAGCTGCTTTACAGATCGAAGAACTCAGTAGGTAACAAGCCAGCTTTCCCTTGGGAGTTGGTAGAGACCAAAACAGAGCTGAAAGCTGGGTATACATTTATCGGGAAGCTGGAAACGCAGCTCGAACCGAGTGACCAAATGATCTTCAGCAGCTTTACAGTCGTTGCGTTAGTTTGGCCTAACACTGTTCTTCTCTTTCTGTCCTTCAGGCTCTACGTTCTGCCAGCAGGTCCCCAGCAGGACTTACACCGACTCTACGAAGAAGACCACCGACCAGGAACTGAGAGTTCTGCTGAACAGCATCCACCTGGACACCAAGATCTCTGCCAAGGAGAGGAAGCGTCTGCTCGGACAGTTCTACCAAGCTCACCCCGAGATATTCAACCAGTACTTTGGTGAATCTGCCGTCAGCGTGCTGTAGATCTGTGAAGACGGTCTCAACAGTCTTTAGTCAAACACAAGCTGACGGACTTAAAATAAATGTTTGACAATAAATCTTAGTGGAGATGTAAAGACTCATAGGAGATACCTCCAGCATATGATTGTTTGATTTTTTTTTTTTGTGTGAATTTGCTTTATTATTGATTAAAATAAATAAACAGTGCATATACTCTTGGGTGTGTTTTTCTTAAATGTAAATTAAAACTACATATGTGTATATTCCCGTGATTTACTTTTAAGGCAAACAAATAGAATAAAGGGAAATTAGCTACAGAGACCAAAACTGTTTTTGTACCAGGCTGTAAACATGTTTATTTCTGCTGTGAAACATGGGGACTTATGGAGACTGACTCACTTCTGGAGCCAGCCTCAAGTGGACGTTAGAGGAACTGCAGTTTTTTGGCACCATGATTTGTTGACGTTTTTTTTTGTCTCACGGGTATTTTTTTGCATTTCTTTGTAAATCTCTGAGAAAGCATAAATAATGAGTTATGGTTATTATAGGTTTTTCATCTTTCTATATTTTATTGTTTTATGTTGCTGTCTTTTTAAATTTATATTGTCTTTTAAATGTCCGTGCCTGCTGGCAGAGCACTTTTTAAAAAGGTGTTACATAAATAAATATTATTATTATTATTATTATTATTACTGTTATAATTTTTATTATTAGTATTACTGTTATTATTTTAGTATTATTATTACCGTTATTATTATTATTGTTATTATGATTATTACAGTTATTGTCATTATTACTGTTATTATTATTATTATTATTATTATTATTGTTATTATTATTATTATTATTATTATTATATATGCGTGTATGTGTGCGCCTGCGCGGGAGGGCTCGACTGCTACGTCATCCCCGTTAAGCCTCACCCAAAACAGGAAGCGGCGAACACACACACACACACACACAAACACACGCGACGACACCGAGCTCCGGTTCCTCGCGCACCCTGAAACAAAGCGCGTGCTGTCTGTGTGAGGACGGCTCGAGCTGCGGACACACCGTGCGCGCGCTGTGACGCAGAGCCGCGTGGTCACTCTCAGCTGTTGCTGTTGTTGTTTCGGACCCGCTGACGCTGACAGGAGAAGTTCGGCACCGCAGCTAACCCGTCTGTCCGCGGTGCTGCCCGGCTACAAGGTGAGTGGACTCCAAGGACCATGATGCTTTGTTCTGTTTACCCCCCCCCCATCACTGTGGGTGATGTCATCATCTGTACATCAACAATAACAGAGCTGCGTCACACACACTTTATGTGTGTGTGTGTGTGTGTGTGTGTGTGTGTGTGTGTGTGTGTGTGTGTGTGTGTGTGTGTGTGTGTGTTATCGTGCAGACCTCAGCATGCCAAAGGAGGCGGACCATCTCGAGGGCGGAGGAGACAAGGAGACGAAGGAGGAGGAGGAGGCAGTGAGGAAGAGAGTCCGGGCCAATAGCCCGAGCCCGCACAGGGAGAGCACTCCTCAAGGTGAGGAGGAGAGTCACACACACACACACCTCTGAATGTTGACAGACAGGTCGTCACGGCGACCGCATCCTCTGAGCTGTAAAGTAGTGATGCTGGTCACCGTGTGGACCTCTGAGTTCTCTGGTTTCAGATCTGGAATCAGCTTCTTCCCCCCTCAGCCCTGCGTTATCAGCATAAACACAAACAAGCCTCCTTTTGTACGGAGGGGAGGAAGAAATATTAATGTTCAGTCGGACATTCCTTCACGCGTTGGCAAATGAACTCAAACAGCTCTGCTTCATCGTGGTCCTCGTTAGTTTCAGGAGCATCGTCTGAGCACGGCCGGATCATCGCACAGGCTTCATAGGCTTAAGCCTAGGGGCCCCCACGCCCCCTCGCCTCGGAGGGGGCCCCCGATTGGTCAAAAGAAAAAAATATATATCATATTCATTAGCTCAAAATCACGCCCTCGCCGCCCAGGGGGCCCCCAATTGGTCAAAAGAAACAAAAACTTTCATATTCATTAACGCAAAATGAATATTTAAATAACCGGACACTGATTGGTTGTGGGGAATCCGCCTTCCATATATAAACGTTAGGCGTCACGCACTGTGTCAGTCTGACTCTGTAGTTGAACAGCGACAGTACTTATGAGCGATAGAAAATACGAAAGCGGTGCCCAAAAGCGCAAAGCGCAGCGGCAAAAAGCCCAACGAGGCCAAGCTCTCTTGAGCAACATGCCAAAACTAACTGGGTTTTTTAAACCGAGTGAATGCCAGTTGGCAAGTGAGCATAGCTCCAGTGAATCCACGCTAGCTACTGTAGCTAGCGTGGATGCACTGGAGCCTTGCTCATCTTTAGCAGATGAGGCTAGCTCTGATGAGGGCGAGGGACCATGCCTTTCTGGTCACTCCGTCCTATTCCTGGATGCCCCAGCAACTAGTCTCTCAAACACAATCACACACACACACACACCGACGACGACACTGAAATTCCCGATCCCGAAAGTCTCACTCAAGCATCGGGGGACGGGCAGCTTGTAGCATAGGGGCCCCTGACCATGTTAATCCAGCCCTGTCTGTGGGACAACCAGGAATGAAGCTTCTGAAGACCTCAGGGAGCCAGAGGGGACATGAAGGGAACTGAAAGTTGGACTAGATACCTAGGAGGCCTCTCAGGGCTTTAACAGTCATCAGTAAGATCTTAAAATCCGCTCTGCAGATGCCGGAATAGTTGGGATGTGATCATGTTTCATGTTGCAGCGAGTTCCTTGATGAGTCTGATGCCAGAGAGCAGTGACTTCCAGCTCGTTATGAATGCATGAATCACAAGTTCCAGATAGTTTTTTTTGCAGACAGATATTATCAGATTTTTTAAATGTTTCTCAAGTGACAAATGCAGGAAGGAACCAGAGATCACGCCGAGGTTTCTGAAGTGCATTGAAGAACCAAGGCTGTCTGCCCTATAACTATATCTCCATACTTTTTAATGTACATGTTTCTAGTTTAGTGGGCGGCATGGCAACAGGAAGGTTTCTGGTTCGAACCTCGGCTCGGGTCTGTCTGCGGTCCAGGTACTAACAGGTTAATTGGAGACTCTAAATTGCCCGTAGGTGTCAATGATTGTTCGTCTCTATGGAAACAAAATTTGAAAAATGAAGTTTTTACGCTTGCTTCAGGTGGAAGAAGAGTTCTATAACCCATCCATGATGTAACCTTCCTCACATTAATACACGAAACAAACATCCTGTTTCAATATTTCCACAATCCCCCAGCTTAACGTCCAATCGAAAATTTCCCGGAAATGAAACAGAAACTTTCTGCCTTTTTACATCGCTGGGCAAGATGCAAGTTGAGCTGCACAGAGCGATCTGTGGACGCACTGACAGCAGGATTACTGCAGGATTAACACGTCTTGTTGTAGCGTGGCTGCTCTCACTAACCCGCTGTGAAGCCGGCGATGATGCAGAGCGCTCTTCGTCTCTCACGTTCTTCTGTCGGAACAAATCCTTTAAATCATCTCTGTTCTTCCCTCGCAGCGAGCCCTCCGAGGTTCGTGTCCGTGGAGGAGCTGATGGAGACGGCGAAAGGAGTCACCAACATGGCTCTGGCCCATGAAATACTGGTCAACCACACTTTTCAAGTCAAACCCCCAGAGCTACCCGAGGGCAGGTGGGCAGTAGCTCTCCATCACATGTGAGTGAGTTAACGGTCTTTCTTTCTGTAAAAGTAACAGTTCCTCCCGTGTCTCCGTCCAGCCTGGAGCGCAGAGTGAAGGAGATCATGCACAAAGCATTCTGGGACTGTTTGGAGGCTCAGATGAAGGAGGATCCGCCGACGTACGGGCACGCCATCAAACTGCTGGCTGAGGTTAAAGAGGTGAGGCGCCGCTTTTTGTTTTCATCGTGGAGCGATGACTTCAAAGTGTCGCTTAAATTCCATTTGCTGCCGTCTCTCTTCAGACACTGCTGTCTTTCTTGCTCCCGGGCCACGGCCGCCTGCGCACCCGCATCGACGAGGTCCTGGACCTGCCCCTGATTCAGCAGCAAGCCGAGAACGGAGTGCTCGACATCGGCCAGCTGTCCCAGTTCATCGTGGAGATGATGGGCTCGCTGTGCGCCCCGTGCAGAGACGAGGACATCAATAAGCTCAAAGAGATCACCGATATCGTGCCTCTGCTCAAGTAAGCCCAGAGGCTATTATTAGTCCCGCCTGTTCCAGATGGTGGATTATTTTTAGACCGTGTGATTTCATTTCAGCGCAGAAGTCCGCTCTGCTCCGGAGTGAGGTCATCGATGAGCATCCACAGATTTAATGCACACTCAGTCAAAGCTCCAGGATTCAGATTTCAGACCTCCACAGAACATTTTGAGAGGACAGAGTTTCATGACATGTGATGCATTACCTCCATCTCAGGGCGATATTCTCCATGCTGGACCTCATGAAGGTGGACATGGCCAACTTCGCCGTCACCAGCCTCAGGCCTCATCTGATGCAGCAGTCGGTCGAGTACGAGAGGAGCAAGTTCCAGGAGTTTCTGGAGAAGCAGCCCAGTAAGGAGTCACTCCTCCATGTTCTGCATGATTCATGTTAGAACGTCAGATACTGGATTATCATAAACATGTAGATCTAACACATCACGGACAGGTGAGCCTCACTGTTGTGAAATTCAGTGGCAGTTAAAAGCTTCCTCATGTAAAATAAAGTAAGGTTTGGTAATTTATCTCGATTTATCTCCACGAGTGGCCCGACGACTTGGGTTGTTTGGTTTAGAGTGAGAGGCATCAAACATTAAAATAATACAATTAAAAAAAACTTTTCAACAGATTTAAGATAAGTAGAACTTTATCAAGTTTGAATTATTTTATTTAACAATATTATGCCCTCAAATTCCCTTAAATTCCTGTTACTTCCCATGGAAAGTTTCCAACTTACTACTGAAAATTTCTGGAATTTTTCAACCCTTATACTTAAAGCTGACTTTGACGTGAAATCTGGTTTATATATACTATACTGAAGTTCACTGTTAAACAGCCGACCTTCAATTTTGTAAATTGCTGGTTTATTCCCATAAATTCCCATAGAAAGTTTCCAACTTGGAAAACGCCTGGGATTTTGCATCCTAATACCAGCTGACTTTGACACAAAATCTGGTTGTTTTAATCAAGGTTATGCTAAAATATATTTTCCCACAACTATATTTAAGTTCACCGTTCAATTTTGTAAATTCCGGGTTTATTCCTTTAAATTTCCTAAAATTCCTGTTACTTCCCATGGAAAGTCTCCAACCTACTACTGAAAATTTCTGGAATTTTTCAACCCTTATACTTATAGCTGACTTTGACATGAAATCAGGTTTTCCCCAACTATATTTAAGTTCACTGTTAAAGGGCCGACAATTCAATTTTGTAAATTCCTGGTTTATTCCCATAAATTCCCATAGAAAGTTTCCAACTTGGGAAATGCCTGGGATTTTGCATCCTTATACCAGCTGACTTTGACACAAAATCTGGTTGTTTTAAATAAGGTTATGCTAAAATATATTTTCCCCAGCTATATTTAAGTTCACCGTTTAATTTAGTAAATTCCTGGTTTATTCCCATAAATTCCCATAGAAAGTTTCCAACTTGGAAAACGCCTGAGATTTGCAAGTTACAGATTGCAATCAAATGAATACTCTCCTTCCAAGCATGTAGGAAAAACTCACCCAAAAATCAAAAGTCCATTTCTAGATCAGTGTTTGTCATCGAAAACACAAAGATTCTAAATTTCAGGTGATGATGGAAACATTTCTGTCTTACACACTGGCCTTTAATAATGCTTCCTGTAGCACAGATGTATATGAACGGATGGATGTTGCATCTTTGACTTGCCGTTCTCCCTCAGATGCTTTGGATTACACTGAGAAGTGGCTCGAGGACACGGTGAAATGCCTGAGGGAGGCGGAGGCGGACGGTTCCGGCGCCGCCGCCTCATCCGACCCTCCCTCTCTCCTCCCCCTTACCGTCCACAACCACGCCTACCTACGCCTGCTGAGGTGGGACCACGCCTCAGACCCCTTCCCAGAGGTAAACGCAGCCTTTTCCGTTCGTTGTATATTTTGTGTTTGTGCCGCCGTAAACCTGTAATCCTCTCATCTCTCCACAGACGGTGTTGATGGATCAGGTCCGGTTCCAGGAGATGCAGCAGGAGGCCGAGCGGTTAGCTCTGCTGTGCTCCGTGCTCCTCGTCGTCTACACCACCACAGGAGACGCTATCTCAGGCCTGCCTGGCCTGATGGAGACTCTTAAAAACACCGTCAGTGTCATTCTTGCGGACATGCACACACCGTGAGTATAACTGTCACGCATGCAGCGTTTCTCAGACCAAAAACAGAGCGAGCGACGAGGAAGGGTGGACATCTCTGCTGGATGTGAAGCACCAGGTTTACTCTCTTTTGCTTTCCTCTCGTTAAGGTCTTATAGTGCACAGGAGGCCTTAGCGACCATCGGGGAGAAACTGTGTGTCGAGCTGAGTCAGTGTCTGAGCCAGCACGGCTACTCTCCGTTTTCAGCTGACCGGAAGAACATCCTGAGGAGTCAGATCTCAGCCACCGTCCATCCAGACAACTCCGTCCGCAAGCTGATGGGTAAGAGCAGTGACACGTACGATCGCGTGGTTTGCGAATTTGGGAGTGACAAAGATCTCGTCTCCTCCTCAGACTCCCGGGTTCAGAGCTACTTCCTGGCTTCCCTGGAGTTCAGTCAACACAAGACCCCTCCTGCTCTCCCGGGGGGCCTGGCTCCGGTCGGCAGGGAGCTGAAGGAGCTCGCCGTCCGCTTCAGCCGCCTCGTCATCTTCAACAAGCTGGTCTTCTCCCCGTTCTACCAAAAGATTCTCCATAAAATACTGACAGGAGGAGGGGAGAGTCCCTAAGCAATGAAACGTGGTGTGAGAGCACTGTGGAGTGTGAATCTGTGTTCAGCGGTGGCGCGCACACCTTAAAAACCGACACACTCCAAACACACTGGCTACCATGGCGGCTGCATTAACTCACAGTGTTGCTTCTTTGATAAGACCTCAGGCCTCATAGTTGTGACCTTTATAATAGTCATCTCACTTCACGTTGTGTTCAGTATTACTAGCAGGGCCAGATATCCAGTACAATGTCCGTGTTTTAGAACCCATACTGAAACAGTAAACTTAAAACTTAGTTTAGTTTCTGCAGGAAACCATGGCTAGGTATAGTACAACATAAAACTACAGTTCTGAGTGATACATGTTTGTTCCTGTGTTTAGACCTGGTTGTAGTTGAACGTTGAATCGCTTCTCCAACACCTTTGCCACAGACGGGAGTCAGTTCAGGTTAAGAATGTTGATGAAATGTAGCAAGTATGCATCGTTTAGGGGGCTGATACAAGTATTTAACAGTTTAATCAGTTTAATAACTCATTTAAAGCGCTTGTGTTGCGTGAATAACACGACTGATGAGTCTTTTATAAGAAAATACCGCAGACTCGAAGACTCTTTACACCTTGTCTTGAGAAATCAGGCTCGGGTTGACTTGGGAAAAGTAACCGTACAGATATTTGGGTGTTCTTTTCTTGCACTGTCACCTCACAGCAGGGAGGTTCCTGGCTTGAACCTCGCTTGGGGTTCTCCCCGTGTCTGCGTGGGTTCTCTCCGCGTACTCCGGCCTCCCCCCAACAGTCTTTGGACTATTTACCTAATAGGTTAATTGGTGACTCTAAACTAGTGACCCGTCCAGAATGCACCTTGCATCTCGCCACAAAGTCAGCTAGGATTAGGGTTGCTAAATTCCAGGAATTTTTCAAAGTTGGAAACGTTCCATGGTAATTAATTACCAGGAATTTAAGCAAATTAACAGGAATATATGGGAATTAACTTGGAATTTCCCATAAATATGATACAGTTTGTTTAAATTACAGTTATTTTTCATACATTTTTCGACTTTGGAATATTTCCAAAATTCTTCAGTTTAGCTTCCCATGAAAAGTTTCCAAAAAGTTGCTTTAAATTTACTTTCCACCCCTTTGCAACGCTAGCTGGGATCGGCTTCCCTGTGACCCCTGATGAGGATAAGCAGTTACAGAAACAACTGGATGGATGTTTATCCGTGGTCATCTGCTTCTAGTCTTTATGCAGCAACTGAATATATCAAAATCAACCAATCGTAGCATCCAAACAGGTGACGAGCTCTTAGAACTTACGTAACGCTGCAGTATGAAAATAAAGGGTGTGTAGACTTTTTGTATGCGCTGTATGTGCATTGAAGATATTAACGACCAGGATAAACTGAGATCTACTAAAGGGAAGACAGACTGGACCATTTTGAACTGTTTTGTCATTCTTTGAATTTATGTTGATGTATTTTGAACGTTTTATGATGGATTGTGTCTAAGGTGTTTAACTTATTTTCTTTTTGACACATTCGACTGACCACAGGAGACTCACAGCAGCTGTTACCGCCTCTTCATCGTCCTTCAGACTGAATTCTGATCCCCAAACACGCGTTTGCATCGACCGGTCACGTCACTGATAATTGTCCTTGAATGTTCATCCAACATGCCAATAAAGCATTGTTTGTCCCACACGTCTCCACGCCTCGTCTGTTTTATCTCTTCTATGATTATATCATATATTTTTAAGATCATTGTCTTTACTCTTTGACCCGTGATCATGATCGTCAAGCGGCTTGCATGTGGTTTACTATCAGACACCAGGTGGTGCCAGAACTCTGATTTTTCAGTTTGGGATTAATACAGTAAGAGTGTACAATAATTACATAGCAGGCCTTGACAACCATAAAGTGACTTCTGCTTCATCACTGAGTTTTATTGTTAATAACATAGCATGATGATGGCATGATTGGAAAGTGTGTGTTTAAACAAGTCTGTAAAAAGAGCCGTGATCTGATGATGAGTGAAACAAAACAAAAGAGGCAGGGTGAAGAAAACATTTCAGTGAGCTCTGTTGTTCTGCTGACATGTTTAATCGTGAACAATAATTATGTTTGCTCCAGTGTGACGTGTCAGATAACCGATCAAATGCAGATTTTCTCTTTAGGGAAACACGTCAGGCGCGGTGACGCCTCCCTGTCCTCTCCGATGTTTGTGTGGGAGGTTGCGTATTTTTAAATGACTGTCGAATTTTAATGAACTTCTGAGACTTTTGTATTCTTTGGTGATATGTGTGTGTGTGTGTGTTCTAACTCTACACCCTTCAATTTAAAGAATTTGAACATAAAGTTGTTACCAAGATAGCACGGCAACACTGAGTCAACGTTGAAACTCCATCAGAATCATCTTTTTTGTTGGGGTTGAATATTCAAGGCTTGATAACATTGAATCAATTAATTCAGTGTTGGTTCAATGTTGGTCTGCTATCTGGGGATTGGTTTAATTAATTGATTTTAAGTTTCGGTCATGCATCATCATTGATTCAGTGTTGGTCTGCTTTCTGGGTCTTTTTACGGTGAAGCCATAGGGAAACCTTTCAGTGTGGCCTCAGTGTGTCATCGAGCCGCCCTTTAAGGACCGCCCACAAAATCCTAGACAGAAAACTGCTTTGTTACATTCTTTTTAGTTGTGGGCACCTTTGCTTTACTATCATTTCATGACATGATATAATCTTTATGTGTTGTAAGGCAAACAGGGGAAAAATCAATCAGTGTTTGACCTGGTCAGAGGTCAGTTAGCTATCGACCGTTCATGGTTCAATGCCGGCACTATCTCTACCTAATGTGAGTCTCTTCCTAGATTTGCAAAAGTTCTTTGTTTTCACAGACGACATGTCACAGCAGGAAAAGCATGGGTGTAAATGATCGGATTAATCACGGCTAAATTCTCCCTGTACAGAATGAAGTCATTAAGTTTAGTAACATCTGTGAGTACAGTAACATGTATTGTATGTGTCCTGTTGCCTCACAGAGCAGCTTTATTGCATGACAGCAAACCCTGAACAAACCAGTTTCACCTGTGCTGGTGTCACACTGTCTGGTAATTTGATTAAACACAACATTATTTAGAATAATGCATCATGCCAGCAGGACAATATGAACCTAAAAGACACATTTGCAGCTTTAGGTGATACCACAGGACCTTCTTCTTCGGCTGATGTTGCACTTTGTGCATTTATGCCTTTATGCATCTGCAATCATCAGACTCAGGTCAGGGCCAGCTTTGTTTGGTGTGTGATAACATAATTTATAGTATAACCATCGCATATCTTGTGCAGGTAGTGCTTTTTATTTATTTTACTTGTTTTTTATTTTTCTTTATTGTTTTTTATCTTTCTATTGTCTACTTCATGTTTTTAATGTGTTTCTATTGAGTTATTTATTGTGTTTTATCTTGTTGTGCAGCACTTTGGAAACATTGTGTTTGGTAAAGATCGTGCTATATCAATAAAGTGGATTGGATTGGATATGGTATTTAAAACACTATATTATATATTTTATGTTATATATTATGTATTATATTATATATTATGTGTTAGAAACACTCTACACACTCACACCAGTTTAACACTACTGCAAACTATAACAGTAAACATAACGGTTAAACTAATACCTGTCTGACAGTGTGAACATAAACTTATTATATATATATATAGTATAACTATTATCTAAAACTATAATAGTAAACATAACGGTTAAACTAATACGTGTCTGACAGTGTGAACATAAACTTATTATATATATATATAGTATAACTATTATCTAAAACTATAACAGTTAACATAACGGTTAAACTAATACCTCAACATAAACTTATACTAATATATATAGTATATACTTCACATTCATTACGTACACTTGTACAACAACAGCAACACTTGTGTAGTAATGAAGTGTACACAGGCAGTAAATAGATGGATGTGAATGGAATAAAGTTCAACAGATGGTTACATAAACACACAGTTTAAATATAGCTGTATGGAAGTCAAATGTTTTTACTCAGGTGTCATAGTTTGACATTTATAGGCGCAGTGTCTCCTTGTCTCCTCCCCTTGTCTCCTTGTCTCCTCCCCTTGTCTCCTTGTCTCCTCCCCTTGTCTCCTTGTCTCCTCCCCTTGTCTCCTCCCCTCTCGCATTCCACACATGCGGAGAAGCAACAAGCAGCAGCAGCCGCGGCTAACTATCTCCGAGAGGAGGAGGAAGAAGAAGAGGAAGAACAGGCGGCTGTGCGTTTCACCACCGCAAAAAAAAGTTTAGAAACGCAACTCCTCATCTTTAGTAAAGGAGGCGGGAGCTGACCCCCCGCACCATGTCTCACCTGAAGCTGGTTTCTGGGCTTTGAACGTGTCAAAGTGTCTCGGTCGTTGAACAACAAGATGGCAGCAGCAGCAGGAGCAGCAGCAACAGCAACAGCCGCCGCGGCGGCACCGTCAGCGGCGTCGGTGCTCGGTTTGTCCGCGGTGCGGGTCCTCGTCTCTAGCCTGTTCCTCGACGCTCTGGCTGATATGACTTACAGGGCTTACTAGAAGGTGAGTCAACATGTCTCCTGTTGTCTTTAAATGTCTCCGTGTCTGTCTCAAACTGAAGTTAGCACGCGAGCTAACGGACAAACACGAGCGGGACGCACGCGAGCTAACGGAGCTAACTTCAGTTTGCTGTTAGCATCGGGAGCTAAGTCAGCTAACGGCAGATAAAGTGTGTTTGCGCTTTATTTACGCGTGTTTGCTCGTGTGTTTGTTTGTGTACGACGACAACTTTGCTCAAAATGTCTGGAAATTGTGTTTATTTGTTTAAAAAGTCAGTTTAAAACAAAGTTTGGCTGTTCAAAAACACCTTCTTTTTTTTTTAAGTCAACTGCCTGTCACCTTAACGACATAAGTTTCAACAGGTGTCTAGCCTGGTGTTGCCCCCCCCCCCCCAACACACACACACCAAACACACACACCCCTCCCATATGTTAACTGTCTCCTAGATTGATCAGCAACAAATTGCATGTGCAGCTGGCATTCTTTAACAACAGTACAACACACACACACACACACACACACAGACACACACACAGTGTCTCCATTTCAGGCTCGGATCCTGTCGCCCTGCCTGAGGCGTATCAGGCTACCTCAAGTTTTTTGGCAGAGGAGGAGGTATCGCGGCGGCGTTGGCAGCTCCTCCTGCTCCTCCCTCTCCTTCTCTACGGGGAGGAGGGTGAAATATCTGCACCGCGCCCGCCATATGAGGGCAGGTCTTTCTGCTGTGTGTCAGTTGCATCACAGCATTGCAGCTGTGTGTGTGTGTGTGTGAGTGAGTGAGAGAGAGTGTGTGTGATGCACAAACTTCTTGAGAAGCTTCAAACCGAAGCGAAGTCCACGTTTCTTTCCATGTAAGTTTGTAAATCAGCAGCCGCACGAGGCGGCGTCCACGAGAGGCGAAGGCACACCCCTCTTTGCCTCTGTGTGTGTGTGTGTGTGTGTGTGTGTGTGTGTGAGACACAGCCCCTCACCGTCCTTTCCCCCGTCAAAAACCAAACTCCACTTTTTAAAGACAACCAGCTCACGTCAGTGTGTGTTTGTGCAACTGGAATCGCCCGAGTGTGTGTGAGAACGCTAATCTCTACTTGGAAATGTTCAGGAAGTGTGTGTGTGTGGCTGACAGGCTCGGCCTCCGCCTGTTATCAGGGTGTCATAACTTGCTGCGAGGAGAGGAATGTTGATTAAACAGAAACAGGTCAGAAGCAACTTTAAAATCCAGTTTGTCACCGTTTATGTAGTGCTTGTGTGTAGCTGTTCTTGTAGACACAAACAGACTCGGAGCTGAATGTGTATCAGGTGAAAAAACACACACACACACACACATGCGGTTGATTTGTATTTATAGCTCGGGGTTTGGGTGACAACATTTCCGAGCACGTACGCTGTTAAAAATCAGATCTGAGTTTTTGCGAGAAGACGGGTAATTCGGTGACGTTCGTTCACGCTGATAAAGATTCGAGCGTGGGTTGTTTTGAGCGTAAACTCGGATTCCGGGTATGACTCGCGTGAACGTAGATGTAAAGATCGTGGTCACACCACACTTCCTAACGGAGGACCTGACGACACGTCTCCGTTCGATGGGGTGTAAATGTAAAATGACGCTTCACTGTGTATCATCTCCCTCAGAGTGAAGGGTGCTGCTGCTTAATCTGCACTTATACTTTGTGTGAAACTGACCCCCCTCCGACTTGAGCTGCGACGGGCTTCCCCCCGTCTCTTGTTACAGCAGAACAGTTCCCCTTTCCAGTAAGGGTGACATGGTGGGTTTTACGACGGCTTTATTTAGACTGTAATCTTTCTGAGGAAGACGCTGATAGAAAGGTGTTGTTTTTCTGTTAACCAGTTCTCTTCTCTTTGCACGGTGTGTTGGTGTCAAGACGATCTGGGAGTCAGCACTCATATAAAACATTATTTCTAGAAGCAGTTAAGTTAATTTTATTTAATATCAAAGACTTGCCAACAGATGACAAACATTTAGTATGTGGTTTATTAATTTTACAGTTGCCTCAATACATCATGTATCCAACAGGTTAAATACAGTTTAAAATTCATCATCGTAAAATGTAAACAAACTGGCGACGAACAAACTGGCGACGAACGAACAAACTGGCGACGAACAAACTGACGACAAACAAACAAACAAACAAACAAACTGACGACGAACAAACAAACAAACTGACGACAAACAAACTGACGACGAACAAACAAACAAACTGACGTCGAACAAACTGACTAACGAACAAACTAATGAACAAACACGTTTAAATCGTTAAATTATCGTAACATTCAGCAGTTCTTCTGCTTCCAAATCCATCTGTCCAACCTCGTGTCTATCAAATATGTCTGGCTGTAGTCATACAATGATTTTAAATAATAAAAAATAAACATGTAGGATGAAAAAGGGTTTTAGGAACCAGCACATAGAAACCAAGGAGAATTCTGGGAATTTTCGAAGTTGGAAACTTTCCATGGGAATAAACTAGGAATTTACGAAATTGAAGGTCAGCTCTTCAACAGAGAACTTAAATATAGTTGGGGGAAATATATTTTAGCATAATCTTGAGTAAAACTATATATCTGCTCCTCAGACACATGCACATAGCACACTGCTTACTGCAGGTCTACTGAGGCCACGCCCCCTACCTGCATAGGTGATTTCTGTACCTGGACCACACTTTAGAGCCCAGAGCACACAGAGACTGTTGACGACACACCAATTTCCAGTAAATTCCCATAAAATTCCATAATTCTCATGCTGGGAAATTCCCCAGCTTAACTTCCCATGGAAAGTTTTCACCCCTTTTGAAAAGTCACAAACTGAGAGATGTAGTACTTTTATTTTAAAAATCTAGCTCTTTAAATCTAAAAACTTAATGTTATCTTACCTTAATTAGTGACTGATAACTTTATTTGTCTTTGTTCTTCAGGTATGGCCTCACAAGTCTTGGTCTACCCATCACACCCGCACTCAGCTCAAACAAGTGCCTTAGGAACCAGCAGCAGTGGTACCAGCAGACACAAAGACGAAGCTCACCACAGCACCAACACCAGCAGAGCCTTTCAGAAACGACCCCTGCCCAAGACCTATGTGATCGGAGTCAACTACGGTATCGCCTACCCCAACAACGTGATCCCGTCCTCAGCCGGCGCCGACTCGGGGAGAGCGCACAGGGGACCGCACCCTGGAGAGAGGGAGAGGTGGGCGCTGCCGACTGCAGGACTGCAGAGAGAGGGGAGCCGGGACAGACGAGAAGGCCCACAGGAGGTGAGGCTTCGTAGAGACAGTGGTGGAACTCCATCGGGAGGAGGTGGAGGAGCAGGAGGAGGCCTGGACTGCGGGCTACTGAGGAGGGCCTGCATCAGAGCCGAGCAGGAGGAGGACAGAAGCAGAAGAGTGCAAGCGAGAGGCGGATACGTCAACCTTGTAGACACAGGCCCCACCCAGAGATGTGAGCAGAAGACGGGCGAAGGTGGAGAACATCCGCGGGAGAAAAGCTGCGTCGGAAACATGCAGATAGTGGAGGAGGTGCCTTCACTTCCTCTGCCTGTGGCTATGTTGCAAACCAGCAAAGGGAACAGTGCGGACACGCTCAGAGTTGGCGGCGGAGGAACGCTGCCAGCTCAACACAACAGGGTCGGGGTGGACGGGACCGAAATGAGGCCTAACGGCAGCTCCGGGACGACGGCAGCGGCGGCAGCAGGAGCTACGGTGACGAGAAACGGATCAGGAGATGGCGACTATCAGTTAGTTCAGCACGAGGTTCTGTGCTCCTTGAAGAACAGCTATGAGGTGTTGGAGTTCCTGGGTCGCGGCACTTTCGGTCAGGTGGTGAAGTGCTGGAAGAGGGGAACGAACGAAGTGGTGGCTGTCAAGATACTGAAGAACCACCCATCCTATGCACGGCAGGGACAGATCGAGGTGAGGGGTTTGTGCGTTTTTGTGGCACGTGTATGGCAAATGTTTGGTTCTCGGTGATGTGGTGACCACCGTTTGCTTTGATTCACCCAGGTGGAGATCCTGGCACGGCTGAGCAGCGAGAACGCTGACGAGCACAACGTGGTGCGCGCCCTGGAGTGCTTCCAGCACCGCAGCCACACCTGCCTGGTGTTTGAGATGCTAGAGCAGAACCTCTACGACTTCCTCAAACAGAACAAGTTCAGTCCACTGCCGCTCAAAATCATCAGGCCTATCCTGCAGCAGGTAAACTGACAGCCCCCTTCCTGAGACACACCCGCACGTTCAGGGACATAAAACTCAAGTCACGATCCGTATTTTGCAGGTGGCGACAGCCTTAAAGAAGCTCAAGTCTCTGGGTTTGATCCACGCCGACCTGAAGCCAGAGAACATCATGCTGGTGGACCCCACCGTGCAGCCCTACAGAGTCAAGGTCATCGACTTTGGCTCGGCTAGCCACGTCTCCAAGGCCGTCTGCTCCACGTACCTGCAGTCCAGATACTACAGGTGAGGACAGAGCGTGCGTTCAGGCGAAACGTAGCAGGGTTGTGATGCTAATTGTGCTGAATGTGTCGGCTGTGAAACAACCAGGAAATAACTTTTAATTTCTCTGATTAGAGCCGTCTGGCTCCGTTTTTCAAAGGTTGGATCTGGCTCGAGGCTTGAGCTCGCTTTGGTAGCATTTTTTCTCTCTTCAAGCTGCTTCGAATCCCACAAAAATCATTCAGTGATCAGGAGACTTTTGTCAGCGTAGAAACGACAGATTTAGCGCTGAGCGATGTTTGTCTATATTTATATGCCATGTTTGTCATTGTTTGGTTAGGCCTGGCGGGGGGGGTCGACACAGAAACCGCCCTCAGGTGAAAGTGAAATGTGTTTTTACTTTTACTTGAAGTTTTTTTTCAAGAGAAACCAAAAGAGGTTAAAAGAAAGTAAAAGCTGCACACTGCGTTGACGCTTGGAACAAAATGTTCAGAAACGTGATCCACAGGAATATTTATAGGAAGAGACGACATGTCACGGAGTCCTGTCAAGTCATTTGTCATCCCGATATGCTGACGGACTCCCGTGGGTGACGGTTGTTTATTTGCGTGTCTGTGTTTGCTTCCCACAGGGTTTAGCAAAGTCTCTCCTGGAGCTTAATGTTGTTTCCCTTCTTACGAAACATGACGTGCTCTGTGCTAACATGCACGCTTTCAGCCGGAGCTCCAGGACTCCTTCTTCCTCCCTCCTTTCCTGCCCTCTTTTCTCTCTCAGTCCTCACCCTGCCTCCTCCATTCTTTCCTGCACTCTTTGGATTCCTGCCCTGCCTGCCTGCCTGCCTGCGTGCATGCCTGCCTGCCTGCCTGCATGCCTGCCTGCCTGCCTGCGTGCATGCATGCATGCATGTATGTCTGATCTGTGCACAGTGCGTCACGCCCTAAACTCTGGCAGCTCTTGCATAACGCGCAGAGAGGAACTGAAATGCATCATGAAATATTTGGCATATCTTCCACGCCGGGGCGTGAGGAAGGAGAGCGCGCTCACGGAACGCGGCAAGCGCTGTCGTGCAAAATGACTCGAAAACAATGAATTCACAAAACGAATATTCTGCTGACTCATTGTGGCAGTCGGTGACACATTTTTTTTAATGACGTCCAAACTCGTTTCGAGGGGACGGCGTTTCCTTTTTTTTACAAACCGCTGGGCAATTTTCTCGCTTCCATTCACCCCAAGCAAGTTTGAGCAAGGTTGATCGGGTTGGGCAAACTATTGCAAACTCTTCAAACATTGCACAATCTGTGACAAATGCTGGGTACGTCTGCAGGCCGACATGCCGCACACACCCACCGCTCCACTCCTGCAAAGAAATGTGACGACGAGGGCCTTCTGTTCTTTTTTTATGTTTTTAAATAACAAACCTCAGAGTGGCAACTTTGTCCAGAGGCGAGCCACTTTCTGGAGAGCGGAGCTAAAGCTGTTGCATAACATAAAGAGTTTGCTCTGCAGTTGACCTGGTTAAGTGTGTGTGTGAGATCATAGTGCAGTTAAAATGGGCTGGCACTGGATGTTTGTTCTTTTTTTTTTTTTTTTCAGGAGGTCATCCAGGACACACACACACACACACACACACACACACACACACACACACACACACAGAGGCCAAAGAAGAATGTGGTATGTAAAAAGCCACATTTAGATCCAGGAAAAAACATTCAGACATTCCTGTGTGTGTGTCCGTGTGTTCACACTGGGTACTTCATGTGTAGGCTTTGGTTACACAATGTACCCTGAACACGCTTCACAATAACTCGGTTCAGTCGCAACAAAGTTGTTCTCTGATTGGTCGAGATCGTTCACCTGATGCGTATACACACTTCTGTCTTCATCTATCTGTATGATTATGTCATTTGGATTGAACGCCAGGTTATCAGGGAGCGGCGTGCAGGACTCGGTGTCTCCTCGTCTCCACCGCTCACGTTGCATAATGACTGTATTGTATTGTTACCACAGCGAGGCTGCTAAGAAATGCTGCCCTCACCACAGCTGCTCTGGGGTTTTCCCTGGATTTTCCAGAAACGGAGGTGGTGGTGGCAGCGCTGCCAGCCGTGTGGCTTTGCTGCAAAAAGTCAGGACACAAAGGAAAGTGTAAAGGTCAGGCTGTCTTAACGCTGTCATTACAGATCCAGTCTGAGAGCCGAATGTGAACAGAGTTATAAATACCTACAGACCGACAGCAGACATGTTTGTTTGCCACCAACGGGCAGAAATAAAGTAAAAAGACACGAGTTCTCTTTCAGACAAGCACATTGTTAGGGGAATTTTCAAGAAAAACCCTTAAATAAGGAGGATCGGATTCAGAGCATCAAAGGTTAAGTTGAATTTATTGTTCTTGTACAGGAAAGAGCGTTTCACAGTGCAACACACTATGAAGGGCTTACAGAGAAAAAGGCTCCCTGAGGAGCTCTAACAGTTGGTTCTAATACATATAATAATGGGCTGTGTCAAATTGTTAACAGACAATTTATATAAAGCATCTCAACAGTTTTCTTCAGCATATCCCCTAAATCAGTAGACTGTATGTCCCCAATCTAGATGTCCCCTATCTAGGGATGGAAATTGATAAGATTTTTATGATTCTGATTCTGATTCCATTATCGATTCTGCTTAACGATTCGATTCTCTTATCGATTCTGCTTAGCGATTCTAATTCTTTGTCGATTCTCATTTGGGGGAAAAAAGGAGAACAAACAGTTTGATCAGCATCATCTAGAGGAGGCAGTGAACTGGAGCGAGTACTAGTACAGCTGCAGACTCTCTCTCTCGTCATGGTCATCTTCTAAATGTAACGTAGAAGGCATTCGTTTAATGTGAAGTGTTACAGCATGTTTTACAAAGCAGCACATGGCGCTAACATGGTAGGAGGTGTGTTATTTACCTTCTGTAGTAACCGCAGAGGTGCTCATAGCCTGGCTGCTGCCAAAGCGTGTCAAAAACACGATGTTCATTTAAAAATATTGCATGTTGTGTTTGCAAATGTTTCTGCATGTTCGTCGTGTTCCCTCCCGACACTGTTATCTCCACTTTGCAATGATTGAAGGTGGAGCTGTTGCCGTCTGTTTTGGTAAAATGCAGCCAAACTTTGGAGCGTTTGAACCGAGTGGGTGACATTGTTTATACTGATTGATTTACTACGTGGCGTAATTAGTCGTGCTTCCTGGAATCCAGCACGTGTAACTTATTGCGGAAGTTACGTGACGTGATTCGATAGGATAATCGTTCGATAAACTGCCAAACGATTCCAGGGAATTGAAACACACGGAACCCGTTCTCAACAAGAACCGGTTCTCGATTCCCATCCCTACCCCTTGTTTTTGTCTTTAAACTGTCATTTTTAAAGTTCGGATTATTATTTACGATATAGTGTTCTTTTCTCACACCCTTTTAAGTCAAGCTCGATATATATGGCGCCATGTTGGTTGTGCTGCTTCTTCCGCCTGATGACTAATCTAAAAATTATCGGCCAAGTGGCGCCGAACAAGCCAAACGTCAATCAAAGCGTCCCCACTCTTAACCCTGCATAACTTTAAGCCTTAATATAATGTGAACTAGGGATCGACCGATACGGGTTTTTTGATGGCCGATGCGATACCGATTTTTTCCCCATGGCCCATGGCCGATACCCGATTTCCGATACCCGATTTCCGATACCGATATGGGTTAAAAAAAGTTTAAAAAATGACAAATATTCCAGGTCTCAAGTTAAAAATAAATAGCCATTTATTTATAATAACATGAATAACAGGAAAATGACAATCATGTCTGAAGCCCATTGAGCATTTTTTTTTTAAGTGTCTGCTTAATGCTTATACAGTATTATATCCACTTAAAAAGGAATAGCCCACATACTTCGGTGCTTTTATTCATTTTTATTTATTTAAAAAATATATATTAGTTTGGCTTGACACATTCAAAGGACTGTGGCTTGACAGTGGCAACAGAGCTTGACTGCACATTTAAGAAATGTTGGGGATGACACAAAGATTATTTAGAGTAAATGTTTAGGCCTATTTTACAACTGTAGGCCTATATTGTACTTGATATACCATTGCCTTTGAAGCAGGCAGTGACAGTAAATAGCCTGACTTGATCATCATCCGCATTGCAAAGTGAGTGAATGAATTGTAGATTTGTCACTTTTTAAAAAAATAAAAAATGGGCACACCATAATTTGTTTTAGTTGTGGAGAAACAAAACCTCGCTGCTTGCCCCCTGCTTTGTTTCAGGAAGAGGGGAGAGGGGCGGGACAAATCACAACAATCTCCCTTTAGGTTTGACGCATCAAACTTTATCCATTTCGACATTGTCTTAGTTAATATCAAATCCCACGCCACCTCTAACTCTAACGAAGTGTACCCTTATATTGCACACAATATGCGTGGCGAGTTACGTTTAGGAGGGATTTAGAAGTTTATTCAGTGATAATCACTCGCATGCCATTATTGCTCCCGCGGTGTCGACATGCACTGACACGGCGCTACCCCATGTGTTGAAAAATATTCCCGTACGTAAGCTAAAGTAGTCTATGGCTTAGCAAACCTCTTCTCGAAACCCCAAAACGTTTCATTAGGTCCTGGACTGTTGGGTTCGTTGTGCAGTTATCTGATTACAGCAACTGTTCCGCTCCGCGCTGATCACTTTTTCTCGCTCCATCTGTCTCTCCCTCACGTGCGTGCACACTCACTCACACACACACACACACTGGGCTGCTTCACCGGTGTTCGCCGGTTTAACTCCTGCAAACGCCGAATTGACAGTGACTGATAACAACACAGACTTCATTTGAACTTTAAACTGCGGGTGATTGCATCATAGCCTACTCTTAGTGTTACAGCTCCCTAGTTTAGGTTGGCAGTTTAAATGCGACGCACTTAAACAGCATTCCCGTTTTTTTCGACTCACTTAATGACTTTCAGGCACACGCATGCTACTGTATGCAGTGCAATGCCATGTGCATACTATGCTGCGGGGGCTGCAGCAGCGTGCATAGCGGGTCTTCACAGAGCTGCCCTTGAACGCCTGTCTGTAAATGACGCTGGATGCGTATCGGCCGTATCGGCCATGTGTATCGGCCGATGCCGATACACCTAAACAACGCTAATATCGGCCCGATATATCGGCCGGCCGATATATCGGTCGACCCTTAATGTGAACAGGTGAGTTGTATATAAATTCACCCTCAGTACAGTTGTCATGAACGGGGAAATTAGCTACAGAGACCAAAACTGTTTTTTGTACCAGGCTGTAAACATGTTTATTTCTGCTGTGAAACATGGGGACTTATGGAGACTGACTCACTTCTGGAGCCAGCCTCGTACAGTTTTTAGCACTTAGGAACTGGCTTCACTTCACAACCGCCGACGTTGCGTTAACTCCTTTAACCAGGCGTCGTTCTGGAGCAGAGTG
Source organism: Collichthys lucidus (assembly GCA_004119915.2). Lineage (NCBI taxonomy): Eukaryota > Metazoa > Chordata > Actinopteri > Sciaenidae > Collichthys > Collichthys lucidus. The sequence goes on from CM014084.1 coordinate 2,158,093, forward strand.
CAGATCTGCTGCTGGGCGCTACGTTTCCATGCCGCCATCTCAAATGAGCAGCTTGGTCGGTGGTTACTTTGGTATATTTTAGAGACCGACTGTGTTAGACACACACAGACACTGAGTCGGTGAGGTTCAAAGTTTGTGTGGCTCAGGTGGCAGCATGTCCAGTAATTGCAGGGTGTCTTGTTTGATCCTCCTGTTTGAATTCAGGTTATTCTGGATTTCTACTGACGCATCGTCGTTTCTGATCGAACACATTTGTTCGTCTTCCACCGGTCAAACACAAACAGAACGGAGCGTGAACATGTGCAGCCTTCCTCTCCTTTTTCTTGCTTAGTCATGTTTAGTTTTTGGAAGAATACTCCGAGCTCGTAACATGAACTCTGGAGCATAGCCGTGTCGACAGAAAGCCCTCCGGCAGGAGCTCGCCTCGCTCTAATGTGTTGCTGTTGCCATGGCAGCGTGGACACAGCAGGGCCCCGGCGAGGTGACTGTTCCCGTCCTGTGGGTGCCTCGCCTGGTGACGTAAAACCAGCCTCCCACAATGAAAATGGAGCACTGGGCTACATGAATAATTGAGGCGGAGCGGATCAGGTGGAAGGAAAAGACGGCTATCGTCTTTGCACGCTTCCAGATCGGGGCGGCTCGTGTCAGACTTCCTTCGTCTGAGGTGTGATTTCTCTGTCACACAGGTGTCGTTTTACAGCAGCAGCACACGGTACTGTCCGCTGGTTCCATGCAGACGTTCAGACCTGCTGGGTTTCCTTCCTAAAAACAGTTCTGAGTCCGTTTCAGGCCAGAAAAGAGAGCGGGTTTGAAGTTTGGGGACTTGTTGCTATGGGAAAAGACTCCACCGTTTGCAGGTTCTGCTTTCTTGTGCTGGTCAGCAGGTACATGCTGCCCTATGAATAATACATCATCACTCACAGTGAGTGGTGCACACAGTGTGTCGATACTCTCGTCCTCGCTTGGCCTTATTCTTTTATTTCTGCCGTTTTCTTTGTCTCCAGTTAGTTTAATTTTGGTTTTAAACCAGCGGGCGCACAGTAAAGGAGAAGCTGATGTTGTCCAGAGCTTTCCAACCCTCCTCCGCTCACTCCTCTTTTACTTCCTATAAACATTTAAGACGTGTTCGTCTTCGTCTGGGCTCGATCGTTTTTTAGGACTGACGTTTCTTTGTGTAGAAGTATTAAACGTCTTTGTAAAGTGAGCTTTTCTTTCACGTCGGCGTCTTTTTGTCCCAAACGTAGACGCGTTCTGAAAACGTAACGGGAGGTAATCGCGTGTCGCTCAATGTTTTCGATCTTGGCGTGTTCAGTCTCATGTAACTGGATCTGCTGTCACAAACACTGAGCCTCAGCGTTGAGCTTTGTCTCCAGGTCTTGAAGCACACGGTTCATATGTCACATATGTGTGTGTGTGTCTCCACAATTATCTCAGTGATTTGCATACAACAGTGGTGCACTCTGCTGAGTTCGTTCTTGTCCTGAATGCTGCTCTCTAATGTGACTAGTCAGTTCTGGAACCAAGCGTGGCTGCCAAATCGTGTGTGTGCGCTCTGGTGCTGGAACAACAAACACACACACCCCATCCACCTTTAATCAGTGTGAAGTCAGAATATTTGTAATATTTTCTAAATGATATTTGAGTTTTGAAACACTTCCTGTCTGCTGGATGTGAGACTAAAGTTCAGCTGAACATCCCCGTCTGTGTCAGACAGAAGTGAAAGCTGAATAAGAACAAGGCATACTGTGTGTGTGTGTGTGTGTGTGTGTGTGTGTGTGTGTTTGCTTTGTGCTTTTAAAGGTCCAGTGTGGAGGATTTAGCGCCACCTAGTGTTGAAGTTATCCCAAACACGTCCCACGCCTCACCGTCTCCGTCCAAACACAGAGTAAAAACAGTGAGAGCGGGTCCTCGCCCTGTGGAACTGGAGTTTTTCCTCTGGGTTGCAAAGGGTGGAAAATTTCCAGTAAATTTCTGGTAAATCTCCAATAGGCCTGCAGTAAGCAGTCCCAGTTTGTACATGTTACATGTGAGGCGTGGGAGAGAGTATTCAGTCGTTCTCTAAACGTTTGTGACTGTTGCATGATGTGACGACTTCTTCCTCTTTAGAGCAGCAATAGGAAATGGTGAAGTGTCATTTCCTACACACACACACACACACACACACACACACACACACACACACACACACACACACACACAGCGATGAGCAGCGGCTCCGTTTATCACCCTGTAATGCTGTTACATTATGGCCTTGCGTCCGGCCGTTGCCTGGCAACAGTGGTTTCCCCCTGCGGTCGTCACAGCAGTGGTTGCTATTTGCAGCCCTGTTGCTCGGCTGCTGTGTCCAGGCCTTAATGGCCCATTGTTTTCATGCGAGATCACCGGGCCCCTGTTTGGATTGTGCAAGTGACAAAGTCCATCCAGAGCTGCAGGAGGTTTAGACGCACGTCATGTGGTGTAATGTTCTGAGAACACTGACATAACGTTTAACCTGTTTAACATTGGAGTTCATTTAAACATTGATGGACGTGGTAGTGCAGCAATAACTCAAAGAAACAATGTCCAGCTGTAGAGGGACAGATGTGTCATGTCCAGCTGTAGAGGACAGATGTATCATGTCCAGCTGTTGGTAGTGTTGTAGAGGAGGTCCTCTCTGCAGATCTGGAGGTCTTCAGGAGGTCTGTGAAAGTAGAGAGGGACGCCCCTGATCTGTAGGAACTGGTAGGACGTTCCACCAACGGGGAACAACAGACGAGAAAAGTTTGGATTGTCCTGAGGTAACATGTCTGTGTGAGGACGGCAGATGCACTGTCCGTTCTTTAAACTAAATAAAGAAGTAAAATATGTTGTTGTTGTTCAGCATGCGTACATCGTGACAACTGAATGTGGAAAAACTGAGTGATTTATTGACTCAGGCTGCTGTTTGCGACGTGTTTGGGTTTAATCGAAGCCATCAGAGCAGGCGAGCGGTCCAGACGAGCCTCTGATGTTTGTCCACAGTGTTCTGACTCTTTCTGTTTTAGCTGCAGAGCTCACAGCACTGACTCCTCTGAGGTGTGACAGTGTGAATACTTTGTGTTGACCAGCTCACAGATGTAACCTTTCCTCCCTCTCCCTCTCTCTCTCTCTGCAGGGCTCCAGAGATTATTTTGGGCCTGCCATTTTGCGAGGCCATCGACATGTGGTCACTGGGCTGCGTGATAGCCGAGCTCTTCTTGGGCTGGCCCCTCTACCCCGGAGCGCTGGAGTACGACCAGGTAACATTCCTGAAACATGCGCGCACACAAGAACTACAAGCTGCTGTATCGCACACAGTCCAAAGAAGGGAAGAAGAGGAGCAGGAAGACGTGTTCCATGTGTTCATCACAGTTGAAGCTTTTATTTGTTGTTGCTCAACAAGTCCAACAAATCCTGCACCAAATCCACCTCATACTAATCTGAGCCCAGCCAATCAGGAAATTGTTCTTGGCAACGTGTGATTATCTTCCCACAGGGCCGTGCGGTCTGAAACTACACAAGTGGGACTCAAACCGGAGTCCCCCCGGGCCAGGGAGGGAGGGAGGGAGGGAGAGAGAGCGAGGGAGCATGGGAAAAGGCCCACACGGCGTTCACAGGGATTACCTCGTGTTTGACAGCTCGTTGCAGAATCATCGTGTTTTCAGCGCGCACGTTGATTTGCATTGTCGCGTCTCTGCGCTGGGAGAAAAATATCATTTGACCTCTTATGGGCATGTGCCGTTCCCCCGACGCACTCAGATATTCGACTTCCTGTGCCAAATCAAACATTTGACGCCGATCAGACGCCAGAATCGAACGTTCTCGCTCCAGAGGAGAGTTCAGGACTCGTTCGGTGGGAACCGCCACGCGTGTGTCAGAGATGGAGGCTGACGGTGCTTCGCGATGCACCGACGGCTCTGCTGTACCATTAGGACACACACACACACACACTGAGCCCCCAAAAGTATGCCGTACTATGCCAAGGCTCGCTGCAGTTCCACTCTACACAGCAAAATGTATTTATAAACATAAGCCTGATGGTAGACATGTGCGCGCACACACACATATACACACACACTCTGCAGAGCGTTCAGTGCACCATCAGCAGGTTCTCAGTCCAGTGCCCTCTGGCCAGTCGGGAGTCGTGTTTGTTCTGGACCGTGGACTCTCTCTCTCTGACACACGCACACACACACACACACATACAGAGTTTCCAGCGGTCATGGGATTTCTGGAGAATTATGAGTGTGGTCATGAAGACAGGGCGTGTTTGAGTTTGAGGAAGTCTGCAGGAAATGCAGTAACACAGCAGAGAGTGTAAAACTTTAGAAATCAATTTCTCTGCTTCACGTGTCGCACACAGCTCGTCGTCTGAGTTGTTTCATTTTTGAGCGTGTCTGTTCTGACCATCAATCCCAGCGAGCACGTCTCCATCACGTCACATCGCAGCTGCAGCCTGCACACGACTTGAACCCCCATGGAGAGTTTCAGAAGCGTTTAGCACACCACACTTTGTTAACTTGATCAGATTTCCTCATGTTTCTGCTGTACGTGCCCCAGAATATGTTACATTGCTTCCCCTTCTGGCTGTTGGCACGTGGTAATTTTTCAGAAGTAACGGTATCTCTGTCCTGACCCCCCGTCGAAGCTTCCGGAGTGGTTTGAAACATTGACTCAAATGGCCGCGGCCTACGTGCCCGGTGGAATTTAAAGGGATCAGGGAAGGCGTAGCTGGCCTCTGATCTCAGGAGGTGGAGCGGGTTGTCCATAAATCGGGTGATGGACGGTTCGATCCCCGGCTCCTTCCGTCTGCATGGCGAAGATTCTCAATCCCAAATTTCTCCTGGAGGTTGCACCATCGGTGTGAGAGCGGTCAGAAGACTTTGAACCATCGTGGCTGTAAACTTGAAAGAGCGAACATGAGGACGGACAGCGCAGATTGTGTCTGTCAGTCCTCTGCTCTCTAAACGTTTCATTACTCTTGTGTCGCAGGCCGTGGTCGTGAGATTCACACCAGGGACGTTTTTAATCTGACTTGAAGCTCAAGTCAGGAAATCGAAGACGTGACGCTCTGAGGATGCTCGTGTAGGTTCAACCTGAGGTCGGTCTCAGTCAGGATGACAGGAAGATCTGAACCTTCAGGGTATGAAGTCTGACACGTCTCTGTGTGTGTGTGGTATGTTTGCAGCATCCACCCGGGGCTCTGAAGCGCTCCATCTATGTCAGCTTGGCAGAGCAGCAAAGGTTGAAGTGCAGCGATTTGAATGTTCCGTATTAGATAAGCAGCAACTTATAGAGCAGCTGCTGGACACAGTGGAAGTTTGCACAGTGTAACACACACGTACAAAAACACTGTGTGTGTGTGAAGTCTTATTCCAGCTTCATTCTTTCAACAAATAAACAGAGTTCATGTTTTCACAACGCTTAACAAAAAAAGTACCAGATGAAATGACGCTCGGGCTGATTATCTTGTTGTGATGAGTCGTCTCTCTCTTCCACATTTTCCCATGCTTTCTGTCCTCCCCCCTTCCTCTCCTCCTCCTCCCTCCTCCGTCTCCTCTCTCTGCTCAGATCCGCTACATCTCTCAGACTCAGGGCCTTCCTGCCGAGCAGCTGCTCAACAAGGGGACCAAGACCTCTCGTTTCTTCTCCAAAGAGTCTGACTCGCCGTACGCCTCCTGGAGACTAAAAGTACGTGCACACACACACGTTATACACATCCTGTCTGGTTGGGGTGCGCACATGCACAGAAACAAAGTCTCAGCGTGTTACCTGTAGGAAACAGCTGCATGAGCTTCTCAAAGCAGGACAGAGGCAGCGCAGCCTGAGAAAAGGTGAAACTGTGTTTAGACTTCTCGCTGAGCCGACTCTAAATAATTTAAAGTTAACGCAACGCTAATATTTGTCTGTCCGCGTACTTCCCAGGGAAAAGTCTAACTGCATGAACACACAGATTGACATGGAAACACACCCTGTGTTTGTTTGAATCTTAATATTTTGACCTGATTTAATCTTTGTGCTTCTGCAGACGACAGAAGAGCACGAGAAAGAGACGGGACTAAAATCCAAAGAGGCCAGAAAATACATCTTCAGCTGTCTGGACGACATCGCACACGTGAGTCCACAGAGCGCTCTGTGAATGTCGTAGCCGCTCGCTTATTTCTCACTCAGTCCTGACGTGAACGGCTTTCTCTCCGTCTGTCAGGTGAACCTGGTGCTCACTCCCGATAACAGCGACATGCTCGCAGAGAAGGCCGACAGGAGGGAGTTTGTGTCTCTGCTGAAGAGCATGCTGCTGATCACCGCCGTGGACCGGACGGTTCCCTCCAGCGTCCTCAATCACCCCTTCCTCACCATGACTCACCTGCTGGACTACCCGCACAGTAACCAGTGAGGCTCGTTTGTTGTTCTCTGCCTGCGGTAACTTCCAGTCGATGAATTATCGAGTCTTAAAATCGACTTTCCTCCTCCTCTCCGCAGCGTGCAGTCGTCTTTCCGCATCATGGACATGTGTCACAGCCGGCCCACCAACGCCATCTTTGACGCTCTGAATCAGAACACCATTCACTTCTCGAGACCTCCCGTGGCCCCCGCCGTGTCCTCGGGCCTCCCGCTGGGCTACAGCAACATACCGGTCCACACTCAGGTGACACGCTGTAGCATGTTTTACCTCTGTGTTGCACTCGTCACATAAATGTGTCTAATCTTTGGTTGCATAACGTCTCTGTGCTGCTGACTTAATGTCGCCCTCTTCAGGGGAGAAGGTGCCATAACATCGCCTCAGGAAACTGGTCACATGTGACTGTCAATCATTCTCTTCTTGCTCTCTTCTGTTTCCTAGACTATAACCCAGTCCGCTCCGTCAGTGTTGCATCCTGGGATAGCTCTAGCGCCTGGGAGTGGTCAGTTTGGGTGCAGCGACTCGTTTCCACCCGCCCTTCTTCTTTGTCCCCCGACCATGCAAGGTGTGCAGACGTTTCCATAGTTTGAATACGAAGGCTGCGTAGGTGCGTGTGTGTGTAACAGGTGCTTTGTTTTCTTAAAGGTAACCTCAACCAACCGGCAGGTTATTCCGTTCCCATGGTAACCCAGGCCCCTCCCATACAGCCCCTCCCGGTGAGGCCTGGTGTGATCGCTCAGGTAAGACACAGACCCAAACATGGACACGACAACTCTTCTCCAGTCTCTCTCACACACGGCGTCTTCTCCTCTGTCGCGTTCCTGCAGCAGGCCTGGTCCAGCCGCGGTCAGCAGCTCCTCGTCCCGGCAGCCTGGCAGCAGATGACCACGGTGGGTCCTCCCCCCTCTCACCCACCTCCACCACCCCCGTCCTCCCTTACCAGCGACACCGCAGGCGGCCCGCAGAGGATCAGCGACTGGGGGTAAGTCACCCAGATGTTATTTATGAGTATAGCATGTAATCTATTACTTTTACTCAAAGTCAAACGCTACATTTTGTCTAACAGGAAAGTGCGTCCCCACAGCAGCCACTACAACTCAGTGATGCAACAGCCTCTCCTGGCCAATCAGATGTCGGCCCTCTCTGCTCACCAGCCAATCAACATCGGCATAGCTCACGTCGTGTGGCCTCAGCCGGCCAATAAGAGGAACAGACACAGTCACAACAGGTGGGATTCAGCTCCTCAGACTGAAACCGCTCCGCCGTTTTGTTTCTGTCTAACACTTCAACTGTTTGTGTGTTTAAAGGAACCTGTCGCACCTCAACAACATCCATATATCGGCATGTCGGACCCCCAAAATGTCCGACATTGTTGGACAGGCGGAGGCGCAGCGGGAGCAGCCGCAGAGGGAGGCGCCGCTGGTGGAAATCAGGCAGCCGGAGGTTCATAACACAGACGAGGAAGAAGAAGACGATGCGGAGGAGGAAGTGAGCTGCTTCAAAGAGGCGGTGCCAAACAACAACAGCCAGCTGGAGCTGTCGGGTCAGCAGCAGCGAGACGTGGCCGTGCTGATGGGCGACACGCCGAGCCCCGCCGGCAGCGTGATCAGCATCCGCAGCGAGCTGACGGACGGAGAGGAGGAAGGCGACGACGACGACGACCCGCAGAGGTGCCGCCTGAGTGGGTGAGTTAACAAGAAACACACGGGGAGGACGTCGCTTTAAGAAACATCTGGAGCGCTCTGAGCCTCCGTAACGCTGCGTCCTTCTTTCCACAGCTGTAAAGAGGAGTGTGAGTGCGAAGCGTGCAGGAACACCAGCGTGTCCATGGAGAGAGTGTGTTCCCTCAGCAGCCCCGACAGCAGCCTGAGCACCAGCTCTTTCGCCTCCAACTCGCTTCAGTCCAGCCCCTCCGTCTCGCCGTGCAAGAGGCCCAACAGGTTTGAACCGACACGAACGTTCAGATAACAGAGAAGTAACGTTCCACGAGGAGAGACGCTCATTTCTCGTCTGTCTCTCACCAGCATGTCCGAGGACGATGGCCACGAGAGCGGCTGCGACACGGTGGAAGGCTCCCCCACGTCTAACACGTCCACCTCCCCGCGTGGCAACAGCACCTACCATTACCTCGACAACGGTAACCACAACAACCGGCCGCCTTTGGCCGCGATGGTAGCGCCGCTGCCTTCCCCTGCGGTGCAGGGAAGGAGCCCCCGCGGCGTCAGGACGATGGTGGTTCCACCGATGAGGGTGCAGAACAATAACACGCAGGGCGCCGAGGAGCGCGTCCAGAGGACGGGTCAGTGCAGATGTTTCACATGTTTCACTCGGTTTTAACCAGTCATGATGTTTGTGTACTAACACCCTGCAAAGTGTTTGTTCATCTCGCCGCTTGTCTGTGGTCTGTCACCTGTGCTTTGGTGGTGTCTGCTTTGCAGGTCATATGGAAGCAGTGGGGGCTTACCACCCCCTAGTGGGTCATAGAGGCTTAAACAGGTGATCAAGAGACACCGACAGAGAAGCAGCCACGTCGAACCAAGACCTCAGAGATGCATCCACAGGAGGCAATGCTAACATTGTCCCAGAATCTATTTTTATGGCTTTCCCTTCACTGAATTATCAGTTTACTTTAAGGAGTAAAGAGACGGAGCTGGTGTTGGTTCGTCCCCTGAGGCTGATGAACTGTGTAGAAACGAAGTCTGTCGACATCTCGAGTGAGCTTCAGTGAAGCAGATCTCCTAAAGCAAAGCCCACAACGTCTGGGCGCTGTGCAGGAAGCATGAAATGACGGTGGAGCTTTTTTCTTCCTGTTAATCCTCCAAGTTAACTTTCCCCAACCCGTCAAAAGAAAAAACGCAGCTCAAGTGCCTCGAACAAATCCACCTGTGTTTGACAGCACGACTTCTGCCTGCACCAGTGACCCAGAATTAGATTTTTTTTTTTTTTTTTTTTTTTTACAGAAGAAGAGTTTCGTTGTCTGAAGACGAGTCTTAGTTTCTACAAGTGGAGGGAAAGGTGGATGCATTTCATGTGGTGTTGTGTCGGAGTCTCGTGTTTTCTCTGCTGGTTCTTGCCATGCAGCAAAAGTTTCCCTCGAGACGCTGATCTGACATCAGTTCAATTTGCTCTTTTTCATTCACATTATATTTCAAACTGATCCAGATCAGAGTCCGAGGATCGACTTTCTGCTCCTCAGGTTCGTTTTTCTGAGTGCCAACAATCTTTGTTTTTTTCTCTTTCCTTCATTTCACAGATTTTATTCTTTATCGTTTGAGTTTTACAGGAAGATTCACAACTGTTAAAAAGTAAAAGACACTTTGACGCTTTAAACTGTCATAATCCTCGTGTATTGTTTAAAGTCATCAACTCCGCTCTGAATGCACCACAGACTGGAATCGAGGCCTCCCCTGCTGTGTGCGAGAACCTTTTGAACCACTTTATCGATAAGGTCACTTTTACTAGAGCATGTATTTCTCTTCCTGTTTCGGACCCCTCAGTATTTGTCCCCTGCTCTATGGTGTTAGACACGTTTGACCCTGTGACCCTGCCCCTATTGCAGGAGATTGTGGGTCATCTGAAGCCCTCAGGTTCTCCGTATGATGCTGTCCCACCCCGACTTTTTAAGGAGGTGTTTCCCACCATTGGACCATCATGTCTCACGGTCATTAATAGCAGCCTGTCCTCTGGTGTGGTCCCTGTACATTTTAAACATGCAGTTGTGCAGCCTCTGTTAAAAAAACCTGGGCTTGATCCTTCTGTCCTGTCTAATTTCAGGCCTATCTCTAAACTGCCCTTCTTTTCTAAAATCTTAGAGAAGATTGTTTATTCCCAGCTTATGGACTTTTTAAACGAGCATAATATTCTTGAGATTTTCCAATCCGGTTTTAAAACATTGCACAGCACAGAATCAGCGCTTTTAAGAGTTTTTAATGATATCTTTTTAGCTACTGACTCTGGTCACGGTGTTGTCCTTGTACTTTTAGACTTGACTGCAGCTTTTGATACAGTGGACCACGAAATCTTGATTGCTCGTCTGGAGCAGTGGGTGGGCATCAGTGGCACGGCACTCCAATGGTTTAGGTCCTATCTGTCACATCGGACTTTCTGTGTCAGCCTCGATGACTCTGTGTCCTCCACCGCTCCTCTGTCGTGTGGGGTCCCACAGGGCTCTGTGCTTGGCCCTCTTTTATTCTGCCTTTATATACTCCCACTTGGCTCCATCCTAAGGAAACACGGCATATCCTTCCACTGCTATGCGGATGATAGCCAAATCTATGTCCCTCTCAAAAAGGCTGACTCGTACTCTGTCAAACCGCTTCTAATGTGTCTAGAGGATATCAAAGCATGGATGGCTTTAAATTTTCTGAATTTTAATGAGAGAAAGACAGAAGTCATAGTCTTTGGTGGCACTTCTGGGACCCCCCCCCCTCTAGTTGATCTGGGTGCCTTGGCTCAGTATCGCATCCCATGTGTTAAAAATCTAGGGGTTAAGGTAGACGCCGATCTTAAATTCGATAGCCAGATTAGAGCTGTGGTGAAGTCCAGCTTTTTCCAGTTAAGGCAGCTAACAAAAATAAAACCAGTCCTTCAGAGACAGCACCTGGAGACAGTAATTCACGCCTTTGTGTCCACCCGGCTTGATTACTGCAATGCACTTTATTTGGGGGTTAGTGGGTCCTCGATTAGCCGTCTTCAACTGGTCCAAAATGCTGCTGCACGTCTTTTAACTGGGACAAGCAAATTTGAGCACATTACACCGATTTTAGCTTCACTCCACTGGCTGCCTGTTCATTTTAGGATTCATTTTAAAGTTCTTTTATTTGCTTTTAAGGCCTTGAATGGCCTTGCCCCACCGTACCTCTCTGAGCTGCTGCTCCCCTACATGCCTAGCCGTTCCCTCAGGTCAGCGGACCAGCTGCTCCTGACTGTCCCTAAGGCTCGGCTTAAGTCCAGAGGGGATCGAGCATTTGCCGTTGCAGCCCCCAAGCTTTGGAACGAACTCCCGCTGCACGTGAGACAGGCCTCTTCTCTATCTCGTTTTAAGTCACTTCTTAAAACCCACCTCTTTGCCTTGGCTTTTAACACCATGTAGTTGGTTGATTTTATGTGCATACATGCATTTTGTTATTTACTTATTTATACTTGTCTGTTTTTTAGTTATTTTATCTAGTGCCTTTTACTCTATTTATTTTATTTTTATTTATTTATTTATTTATTTTATTTTTTATTCTTATTTTTTCCTTCTATCTTTCTCTTATCTACTTGATGTTGTGTTGTGTTACCATAGTGTTATTTAATGTGTTTTTATCGTACTGTGCAGCACTTTGGAAACCCTGTGTTTTACTAAAATCGTGCTATATAAATAAAGTGGATTGGATTGGATTGGATTAAAGGCAGCCATAAAGCTGTCGTCCTCCTACATCACTGCATCCGGTGACTCGTCTCGTGCCCAGCTACGATATAAAACCTCTTTCACGTCGTCTGTAAGCCAGGAGGAGCGCAGCGTGTAGTCGATGAGTTAAACTCCTTTGACTGTTGTCGTTGTCTCAAAGGTTAGCTCAGTCTCTTGTGTTCTCGAGTTTTGTCTATAAAAAATCTTCCCACTTCTTTAGAAATGTTCAGTTTTTTAGAGCTACGTTGATCGTCTTTGATCAGTAGAAACAGTTTGACATCTTCCGTCCTTCACAGCGACGTCCTGTTTAGTGTTTTTCAAACGTGAGGATTCTGTGCTCGTCTTGTTCGACATTCACTTTGCGGTAGTTCATCCTGAAGGTTACGACAGCCATGCAAACTGAAGCGCCATGCGCTCCCTCATTAATCCAGCTTCATTTGATATAAATGCAGTCCTGCTTAAAGGAACAATCTGCCAGATATTTACTGGATTGAATCATAAAATGACGTTTAAGGAAACATGCTGGATATCACAGAAGCAGAGTTGCGTATCGTTCCTTTAAAGAACCTTTCAATAAACGTGGTTTGGTTAATCAAACATGCACTAATCAGCTGTTGACTCCTCTTACCTTCCTGTCTGCTGTGCATGCTCGTTTGTTGTTTGAAGTCTTCAGTCTTGCAGGTCGTACGGACTAAACCTGCCGTCTTCAGTGTGCACGTCCTCGCTCGACTCACTCCTGTCTTTTTTATTTTCTTCTCTGTCCCAGTGTCAGAGTCCTGGTCCCGGTCCAAAGGTCGCTGCAGTATCGCAGGGCAACTCAGCAATCCCTCCTCCGTCCCCCTCCTCCCATCCGGCCCCCTCATGTCCCGACAGCAAAAGGTGACTGGACAGCAGCAGCAGCACCCTCCTCCTCCTCTGGGCTTTGGACAGGTCGGTTCGGTTCTTTGTCTTTGTGACGTGTAGGCGGATCACACTGAAGCTGAACGCCTCAAGTTATATTTTTTTCTTGTCTTTGTACTCGTCCAAAAAAAAAAGAGCGGGAAAATTCAACATGGGCGCTTATGGACGGAATGTTCGGAAGCTAGAGTGGAAAATCTGTACCAGAAAATAATGTTTAAACTGCTCTCACGGCCACAAATTTCACTCTACAGAAATAATTTGAACATCAAATTGTAGGAAAATTTGTGCTGCTCGCTCACATGAACCGAAGCTGAAGCTGTCAGACTTCTAGTTTTGGCTCTGTTAGCTCAGATGTGTCAGGATCACCCACCAACTGCCCCATTTACTCCCATATTAACTGAGAGCAGAAATGTGTGGAGGGAAAGCAGACGTACCAGTTTTTTACCTCGCTCTAGAGGTCTCATTTTTTAACTTTAGCCACACAGATTATATATGTAGAGGTTCAGTGAGACCTGAGGATGCTTAAAATCCTCTCTGTTCATCAATACGACCTACAGTTTGGTCAGAGTGGTCTCTTGTTTGAAGGTTAACTTTGAAGGCTTTCTCTCTCAGCAGCTGTTTGTTGCTCTGCTCTGATTGGTCGACTGCAGCTGGTTGCTGGGCAGAAAGCACACTTGGCTAGCTGTTTCCCTCTGTTTCCATTCTTTGTGCTAAGCTATGCTAACGGGCGTCCTTGTGGTTCTCTCTCTCTCTCTCTCTCTCTCTTTTAGGTTCCGCCGTACGGTTCAAACCACAGCAACAAAGAGTGGAACGGCAACTATGGGCCCCTGCGGCCGCACGCCTACATCCCCCCCACAGTGCACACACACACCTTCACACACCTGCAGCACACCAGCCCCACACACACTTCGGCCGCCCCGCACACCCTGCTGTCCTACCCGCCCAGCGGGCCCCTCACCGCCGCTCACCACCCCCACCCCCACCACCCCATCCTGCCCTCTCGCCCTCCCCCTCTCCTCCAGCACAGCTACAGTCTCTCCCACCCCCAAGGAGGCGCTATAGTTCACCAGGTGACCCTGGGCATCAGCGCGCACCCCCACCACCCCGGACACCCCGCTCCCCACCCGCACAGGCTCCTCCCTTCCCCGACCATCCACCCTCACCAACAGCCCGGCTATGCCCACCACCCGCACCAGTTCAAGCCGCCTCCCTTCCCCCCTCCTCACCCGTACATGGCCTCCCCAGCCGCCTACACAGGCTTCCCTCTGAGCCCCACCAAGCTCAGCCACCACCCCCAGTTCTCTTATATCTGAGGAGCCGCACGGGGCCGCAGCACTACCTTCTGGTGAGGAAGGGCAACGGGAAATGGACTGGAGCTGCGACCTGGTCGGGTAGAGCGAGCAGCAGAGCACAAAACGGACACTTGTGATGACGAGGAAGACGCTGGTTAACGAGGAGGACGGATTTAACGATGTATCATAGTGGGGACTGCGGAAGAAGATTAACAATGCTGAAGATAAAAATGTTTCACGGCGACTCACGGCCGTCAAGTCTGCGATCAGGTTCGATTTTTGTCAGAGCGACCTCGGCTCTGAAGGAACTCCTGCGCAGCCAACGGATGATTGATGAAAACCGCGGAGCTTCACGAGAGCGCGTGACCGCCGATGGCGATGAGAAAATCGGAATGAGGAATGTGTGTTTTGCACATTAACCTCCTGTCACGTGTCGAGTAGTGTTCAGAGAATTTGATCTAATTCGAGGAATCATTTAGTTGTTGTCGTCGTTGCTGTCAGGGCGCTCGGCCTCCCCCTTCCCTTTATCTTTGTTGCCTTGTAGCCGGTCAGATCTCGTTTGTTTTTAAGCCATCCCAGTCTGTATTAAACCAGGATGGAACGCTCCCGTCTCTGTCGACGTCTGCCGCCTCCTTAGTGCCTTAAAACCAGAGTCCACGACGACGACGACGACGTCACTTCAGGAGCTTCTAAATTGTACGTTTTGAAACTGGCTTGCAGCACTTAGAACCTTTGGACTCTAAACACGACGGGCTCGAGGATCAACGCTTGTGGTCTCGTTTTAATCTCGGCAAATGTTGGACTTTCAGTTTTGCTTTCTAACTCAGAGTATGGATTTACTTTAGCTAGAGGCTGCACATTTAGGGCTTCGACTGAATGAGCTTTTTATGTACATAAAGAGTGATTTGATATTTTGATAATCGATTTCTATTCACTATAGTACTTAATTCATTCAAACAGTATTGTCACTGTTTACTGTAACTGCAATACAATCTAGATAGCCTCTGGGTTGCTGTGTTTTTATTCTTATTTTTGCATTTAGACTTTTTATGTTTTAGTTTTTGGGAGTGGCTTAGATTTAAACAACAAAAAAAAAAGCTGTTTTATGTTTTTACTTCTAAAATGCTTCTCAGTGTTTGAAATAACCTATGAACTTTACAGTATCATCGCTGGGCTATCGAGTGTTAGAGGTGTGTCGGTGATCGTTTCCTCGTGCGAGACGACGCCCCTTTTCGTCCTTGTATTGAAGCCTGTGTCTCAGTTTTGATACATTCCTTCAGGGTGGATGCATAGCCTTGATTTTTATTATTATTATTATTATTATTATAATTTTTGACTTCCAGTGTGTCGTAGAGCTGCGTCTTTACCCGTCACTGTCACATCAGCTGGTATTTTACTCCCAATCAGCACCAAAGACTGTTTTCATTAATCATTTCTTTCAAGCATGGTCGATACTATTTCTCCTCTCACCTCCGGCAGACTGTCGCAGTTATCAGCGTTTGTTTTTTTGGAATATATTGTGAGATCTCTATTTTAAAAGAAAGAAAAACAAAAAAAAAACACATGAGGTTGAGGTTTTTATTTTTCCGAGCTATGTTTTTGGCAAAACTTGTATTTGGAATGTATAGATAATAAGCTGCTATGTACTGATTATCTGCCACTTCGTAGCTGTGAATCTTAGAGGATTGATTCGTTCTGGCCTGCGTTCTCTCTTTGTCTTGTAGTCCCGACGACGAGATACAATAGAAGTGGGTTTTATTTTAAAGTATATTGAATGCTATTCCTATATGCTAGTGCCTCTGTATATTGGCTTTGTTGTTTTGAAGTGATTGTAAACTGCTGTAATGGAAGTTTCTTTATTTTTTTTTTTTTAATTTTGTTGCTTTTTGGTGTGTGTGTGTGTGTGTGTGTGTTTGTGCATTTAGCATCAGTATTTTAAACGTAGGCTGGGTTCACTGTAAGCGGTGTGTCGTCGGCGTATTGTTTTAGCTTTTTTTATTTCCGTCATCGGACTGTATTCGCAAAACTCTTTGTACTGTACAACTAGTGCCTTTCTCTGAAAACAAAGCGGCCGACAGGCGACGTCTCACGTTGATATCAAAGCAGTCTAAGTAACTTTTTTTTTTCTTTCAGGGGATCAGCTCCTATTTTCACGACGATCACAAAAAAAGAAAAACCCCAAAGTTTGTTTTGTTTGTTCGTTTGTTGGCGTTTTCTTTTGTTTTACAGAATCCTAAGAAAGTAACAAGTCAGGGAATGTTTCATTTCACCAAGAACACCGTGCAGTACTAAAACAAAAATAGGTCGTCAATATGTACACACACAAAAATGCAAAGCTTTATTCTCACACCGTGAATGTATTCGACTGTTTGAAAACAAGTTACTTGTCGCTCCACAGCGTTTTCTCTCTTTTCACGTGATCGGGGATGTCGATGGTTTCTTCTTTTTTTTTTTTTTTGTATTTGCAGCTATTACCACAGATAGATATCATCGTGTTTATGTCTCAGTAAGGGGTTTCTTTTTGAAAAATGCTTTATCCAACAGTCACACCCAAAAGTTTATAGGTCCAAAGCTGTGAGTGTAACAACCGCCCGCCAGGACGAAAGTCTTTGCTCCGTTTCGGATCATTTGGAACTTGAAAAATATCACGATGTTTGTCGCTCGCTGCCGTTCTTCTTCTACGTAACGCATTGTTGTGCTACGTTGCTCATAGCGGTGGGTTTGTTTTGTGTTAAATCTGCTACTGGGTTTACGAACAAGAGGATGCACTGTTCAGCCTAGAATTAGAACTGATAGAGAGGTGTGTGTGTGTGTGTGTGACGGCACATTAATCTGTACTTAATGGGTTTTTTTCCATCCTGTGGTGTGCATCCTCTCTCGTTGATTCCCATATGTCTCTATTGTTTGTCTCGGCTCAGCACCTGCTATGAGATGAACACGCGTCCCACCCCAGCGAGTATAATCCCCCCCCCTCTCTTACCAACCACTTTGGGCTGATTGCTTGGGGTGGATAATCCCGCCCTGCCGTCCTTCCACCGCCCGCGGCCTCAGGCTGACGGTTGTCGTCAAAGTCACGGTCGGGGCAGGAAGCACACGGAGCCTTAAATCACAATAACGTGAATCATCTTTATCAGTAATCACGGATTGGGTTCATCAATATTCCCAGATTAGGCTTTCACTGGGACCTCTCAGCATCTCATCCGGGTTCTGGGCTGAACTCCAGAGACACGTTTTAGATTTTTGTACCACAGTTATCTAATTTATCGGGTTGACATTTATCGTATTTAGACACAAATATGTAGACATGATTGCTAAATTGAAACTGTTACTGTTCTAAATGTTGTAGATCTGTGTGGCTTTCTGATTTTATTTTTTGATTTGTGTTTTCTTTTTCTTAAATGCTACACTAGTTTGACATGTAGCAACTGCACTGTGCAATATTCAACAATATGAGGACTGGGAAAAATGATTTATTGTTTGGATGTAATAATGTGTGTCTTACCAGTTTGCGGTCGTTTTATTTTCTCCGCCCCTCTCCCTCTATAGTTCTCAGTGAGTTTCAATGTGACCAAGCCTTATGTACTTAGTCACAAAAAGCGGGTTCCTTCTTGGTGACTCTTATTGGTGAGTGTCAAATTATGAATTGATGGTGTACTATGTCAAGATTCACTTTGAATTAAAAAAAAAATCTTTTTGCTTCAGTCGATGTCGCCTTTTTGTTTGTGAACCAACGAGCAGCCGCTGCCGTGTTTAAAGTCAAGTTTGAGATTTCTTTCCAAACACATTAACTATGTTGGACAATAGTTGCTGAAAAGTTTTCATGATTTTGTGGGCGGTCCTTAAAGGGTGGCTCGATGACACGCTGAGGCCGCCCTGAGCAGAGAGACAGAGATGAATTCATCTCAGCTCAGAGTGTTTCAGAGTTTAGTCATGTTCATTTTCTGAACTCAACTGACACGTTTCAGTCGCTTCAAAACGTTCCCACAGTCCTGGAGCTGAGAATTCACTTTTACCTGATTTTACCTAATTTCATAAACTAATTTTAATCATTCAAATTTGGCTGAGTGGTTAATATCACTTTTTTCTTTTCAGAGCACATATTTATTTTTTTACTGTACACAGACTTTAACCCTACAGGTCAAGGGCGCATATCCAATATCAGCAAAGACATGGACCTGAGGCGGGCCGAATGACGCCTGGTTGCTCAACCGAGCCATCTGTACCGACACCCACCTGTCAATCAAAGCGTCCACGCTCTTAACCCTGCATAACTTTAATCCTTAATATAATGTGAACAGGTGAGTTGTATATAAATTCACCCTCAGTACAGTTGTCATGAACGGGGAAATTAGCTACAGAGACCAAAACTGTTTTTTGTACCAGGCTGTAAACATGTTTATTTCTGCTGTGAAACATGGGGACTTATGGAGACTGACTCACTTCTGGAGCCAGCCTCCATCAACTTAACTCTTTTCAGGATGAGCTTCTAACTAAAGTAACAAGTCTCCTTCAACATTGTCCCACCAATTCCTGCTCTATGCCAGGTAAGTAGTATTTGTGTGTATATTTAGATTTAACCACTAGGGGGAGTTTTCTGTGTGTGTCATTAATTAGAGATGAGCAGCAGGTGTTTGGGTAGAAGCGTTTAAGGTTAGTTCTGGGTTGGTTGGTTGGTTGGTAGAGGAATCACACGATTCTGCCCGGATACCAGACAAGTCAACAAACGTAAGTAACGGTACTCTAATTACTCTAAACGAAAGTCATCTGACACCCTGATTCTTTTTTTTATGAAACTAGTTTGGACAGTAGCTTCATTCAGGTTGCACCTTTTTAAAATGTGAAGATTTGGGGAAAGTGTTTTTCTACAGTAACCCAGAAGGTCCAAACCAAACGCTGAGTCCAGATGGGTCCTTGTGGGTTGTTAGAGGTCGGGTGGCCATCATAGATTCTCCTAAATGCTTGCAGCTGACCAATAGTAAGACTTTTTCTGGATCCACTTTCGTAAACATGATCAGACGAACAGCTTTTCCCCTCTGTCCCTCAACCATAGATCAGAATTTAACGGGTTGACATGGACGCTTTTTTTTTTTTTTTAGTGTAATTTTGCTTTTTTTTACAGTGTACTGTACAGTATGAACGCGCATTGTGTTCTGCGTCCTGATTGGCTGAGGGAGAACTGTACAAATGTGTGTAAAAAGGTGTATAAAGTGTGTGGTTAGGGGTTTTACGGCTTTAAAACATGTAGAATAATTGTAAAACTTACTTTGCGGATTTCGTTTATTGCGGGTTATTTTTTGAACATATCCCCTGCGATAAACGAGGGACCACTGTATTCCAACATCACACTTCTTCAGATATCTCTTTATCTCAGATATTCTCTATATCTAATACAAACACTGGGGTGACCGAGCTTTTTCCGTTGCCGCCCTCGACTCTGGAATCAGCTCCCCGTCGAGATGCGTCTTTGTTTTTGACCTGGGCCTTTTTAAATCCAGGCTAAAAACCCACTTATTCAGGATGGCTTTTAACACCATCATTTCTGATTTGATTTTGTTCCATTTCATTGTTTTTATTTTGTTTGTTGTTCTCGTTATTTATTATCTGCTGTAAAGCACTTTGGTACACCGAAAGGACTGTTGTAAAGGGCTGTATGAATAAAGTACATTTACATTTACATCTACATCTCAATTTCACCTTCAAACATTTCCCTACTTTAAACCAAACCACCAAATAATTCCAATCTGGATTCATAGAGTAATATAATCCCTGATACTGATCCTCCAACACACATGAAAACACGTGAAGGAACGGGACCTGGAAATTGTGACGTAGATGCTGTCTGGGCTAAATGTACCTCCGACATACACACCACCTCCACCTCCTGTAGACATGTAGATGTTTGAGTTTGTTAGTATCTATGTAACTGCCTTAGAAATGCCTTAAAGGTCTCGTGTGTAAGGTTACACTGGGAAGGCGAGGATGATGTGAGGAGATTGCAATGCAGCGATTACACCACTAGATGCCTCTAAATCACACACACCGGACCTTTAAGTCTACAGTGTATTGTTAGACATTCTCTTTATTTCTTCGGTGAACAGTTAGTTAGCCTGTCATACAGAGTGACGTCACCCTGACTTCATCATTAAACACATTGTCTTCCCCACAGAGAGAAAACACAAACTATAAAACGAGTCATTTATTTTTACAGCTTCTTGTTCCGAATGTCACGAAACGCTGATTCACGGCCGCAGCCTGCGACTCTCTGGGTAGTCCACAGCTCCTGTTGTTGTTCCACTGACTTCAGTGACCGGGGCATCAATTAACTAATTAACTGGGAGCATGAGCAAAAGTTCAGGCTCCAGTTTGATGACATAACCGTGTTCACTGCAGGGTGAATCATGACGGCACCATTATTTGTTTTTACAGTGAAGTGGCCACAATGGGCAACAGCACTAATGATGAGTACACCCTCCTCCTCCACCCTCCACCCCTGATGTGGTTGTCATCATTACAGAGGGGACTCTGCCCTCGGCTCCCAGCAGGGGGCCACCACCACCACCTCCATCTGCCTCCACGCTGAACCCGGATCAGGCAGCAGTGTGTGCCCGCCTGTCTGTAACCGATGCTCATTGTTTTAATATCACAGGTATGTTGTTATATGACCAATATGTTCCTGTCATTTTCACCGTAATTACACCAAAACACGCAGGCGGATTTCTACCATGCATCAAGTCAGCTGACAGCACCAGAACAGGAAGTTCACAGGTTTAGAGAATAAAAAAGGGAAAAATGATCTTTAAAGAACAAAAACATGTAAATAATTTAAACTTTTAATTTAATATGAAACATAGACTGTGTAAAGATGTGGAGGGTGGAGCTGAACTCAAACATCTCACCTGTGACAGCAACCAAAGCGGCCACACTCTTAATCCTGCATAACTTTATTCTGTACCAGGCTGTAAACATGTTTTTTTTCTGCATTTGAACATAGGGACTTATGGAGACTGACTCACTCATGGAGCCAGCTTCAAGTGGACGTTCAGATGACATGTTCTGTCCCAGAAGAATTTTGTTGGCACCAAAAAACTGTTGCCTATATGAACGGCTTCAAAAAGGGTCAGTCTCCATAAGTCCCCATGTGTCACAGCAGAAATAAACATGTTTACAGCCTGGTACAAAAAACAGTTTTGGTCTCTGTAGCTAATTTCATCGTTCATGACAACTGTACTGAGGGTGAATTTATATACAACTCACCTGTTCACATTATATTAAGGCTTAAAGTTATGCAGGGTTAAGAGCGTGGACGCTATGATTGACAGGTGGTTGTGGTTACAGAGCAACCAGGCGTCACTCGGCTCCACCTCTTTGCCCATTTTAGACACAGTCCACGGGCAGAGCCTCCACCCTCTGTGGGTGATGTCGCGGATACTACATCCATGTTTTAAACAGTCTGTGGTTGGGACGGCATCGTTGGGATAAACCGATGAGGGAACAGATTTATTAATAATAAATGAACACAGATATGATGTTAATGACACCACCAGGATGTTTGATGCAGAACCACTTCAGTGTTTTATTTTGAAGGCGGCTGAGCTGTGTTCCGGCTTTGCGTTGACGCGCGTTGACGCAGCTGCCCGCAGAGATGGAGAGCGCGTTGCGGTCGCAGTAGGGGCACCAGCGCGCGCGCGTACACACGCAGAAACAGCCACATTGAGACGCGTGAAGGAAAAACTAAAAAAAGCCCGTCTTTGTCTCCGGATCGAGCCCCGCAGCAGCCCCGCAGCCTCCAGCAGGCTCATGGAGAGCGGAGCCCCGCTTGTCCGCACCGGGGGCGCGTTGATCGGATGCCTTTCACCACAGCAGCCCCGTTAGATGCTTTCCATTCCGGATTAATTGGTTGACCAATGGCTCCCAAACATGCGCTCCTGTCCAGCAGCGGCCCCGAGGTTGGAGGGGTAAAGAATCAAGGAGAGCCTTGCTCCTCCTCTGCGGCGCCATGGATGCTGAGAGCGGGGATGCTGGCCGTGTGTTCGCCCGGGAACGGGAAGAGGACGCGGCGGGCGCTGGATGGGATGCTGGCCCGGTGCTTTGTGAGCGTCGGCGCGGTGCTGATGCTGATGATGCAGAGCTCCTTGGCCGCTGACGGTAAGACACCGATGCTGTGTTATGTTCCAACCTGTAAGAGTGGCCTCACACAGATCCAACCTGAACAGCTGAGGCTCTCAGGCTGGCGTTATGTCATCACATCATTAATGCAGTTATTAATTATCCAGATCAGGAGCAGGTGTGTGTGCATGGTTAATAATCAGACTGTGTTAGATAGAAGTGATCACAGCTGCTGCTTTGTGTCATTTGGACGCGTCCGGAGCAGCGCGCACGGTGGACCGCAGCGCAGCGCCGCTCCACGCCGCCACAGCAACACTCAGCCTCGGCTGTTTGCTCCTCATCAACGGGGGTTTATTCATGCATGCAGCCTTGAACCTCGAACAAGCTCCACAGGGGACGTTACATCCTCAGCACAGATCCATAATTCAGAATTCCCATAAACAGAAATATCAGATTTATTTTATTTTTAGATGTTACCATGACTACAAGACAGTCTGATACTGGAGTGAGCGTACAGCTGCTGTGATGATCACATTGATAAAATAATATCAGAGTATGTTTTCCACCCATCTTTTGACTGGAAGATGTTTTCAGTGTTTTTAAACCTGAACCCCAAACCGACCTCCAGGCGTCACTGTTTGTCATTTACACCTTTATTATTAAACCTTTGAAGGAGGCCAAGACGAGATGAGTTTGTGATCATGAATCAATAAATAAACTCTGAAGGTTGAACCAGGATGGATCAGCAGAACAACATGAAAACACGTTTTTCCATGAAGTTCAGGTGTTTCTGATTTGCAGAGGTTTGCAGGAATCATCTGGAATTTCATCTTTTTGTTTTGGCGGCGCTGAAGAAATGTCAAAACGTCTCTGACTCGGTTCAGGATGTTTCTCAGACAGCTGAATACAAAGAGGTTAACACACAGAGTGAATATGCGTCATGTCATGTTTAATAATTCCATTTTCTCTGACCTGAGAGAAACCCCCTGGGATTCTGGAGCAGTGATGAAGTGAAATCGTTCTCCTTACAGATCCATTCACTGATCGCAGATATGGATTCAGATCTGATTACGTGAAGCAGAGCTGATCTTCTGTCGATGGAAACTGATAAAACAAAACCGTCTTAGGCCACACGGCAACGCACGACCCTCAGGAGCCTCGCTTTAAAAACATTCATGGAAAAAAACTTTTACAGTAGTTCTCTGTTTTTTAAAAATTATATTAAAACACGTGGAAGTGCTTTAACACTTTAAACTGTCTGTGCTGAGTGTTAAAGACCTGACTGATGTGTTTTTAAAAAACAGAAATCTACTGTAAAAAATCTGTAAATTTACAGAGATTATCTGAACATTAACAACCAGATGTTATTCAAGGTATCTTGCCGATAATGAAAAATAAGTTTTTTCTCATCTGTGTACTTAAAAAATGATGAATTATACAGTATTAGATAATTATTGATTATTATACAGTATTATAAGTGCATACAAATTCATGTCAAATCACAGTAATCATCCGTAATTAAACATGTAGCTGTTTATTTATAAAAAAAGGAGAAAATATGTTTTTAAAAAACAGCATTTCTCTGTAAAACCTTGACATATTTGATTTATAGTTTCTGACTTCAATTTGACGTCTTCTGCTGTCGGTCGTGTTTCTTTACGATGATATAAAAATGAAACAAAGGCAGCTCGTCGACGCGTCGCCGCTCTGATTGAACCGTCCGGTGTTTCACTGGCAGCTCTGCTGAGTGTTTAAGTGATCGACACTGAGAGTCAGAGGGACGCTCTCTCACAGCGACCTCTCTCATTAACTCTCAAATTGGAAAATAATGAATTAGCGGCTCCTCTTACTAACGCCGGTGTCATCTAAGGGTGATAAAGAGCTGTCATGACCACACGTGTTAGAATGCATGATCCCGTGTTAAGGACAGATCTGAGGATGGAGGCTGAGGCAGAGAATGTGCAGAAGATTTATCTCCTCGGTTAAATCGGAGCAAATCGCCCACTCGCTCTCCACATATGCTCTTTCATACCGCGCCGCTGTGCCACTTAAAGAGCGAGATTATTCCACAGCTCGGCTCGGGGAGGTTTGACTTTCTCTCGCTTACCTGGTTACTCGAGCATTCAGCTGTTTCATCGTCTCTGCTGATGCTCAGCTGGTGTGTGTGTGTGTGTGTGTGTGTGTGTGTGTGTGTGTGTGTGTGTGTGTGTGTGTGTGTGTGTGTGTGTGTAGGTGTGTGTGTAGGTGTTTTCTTTAAGAGGTCTACAGAGATCTTCATCCTCAGTCAATAGCTGAGATCTATTGGTCCGCGTTGCCATGGGAACAGATGAGCAGCTAGTACTTTCCTGGCCGTGCGTCTTGTGTTTGTCAGTCAGGGATTGAAATAACATGTGAGTAAGTGTCAGGTCTGCTGCCTAATAATCAGCGTCTGATGACACACCAGCGGAGATAAAAGATTGGTGGATTGGATTTGGGGGTTTGAACTCAAACCCTTCCAGCTGCTCAACATCCGGCTCTCTGACTCACTCGGCTCACTGGGGGCTCGTTGTTTTTTATTCGTAGAATGAACCATCATTGGTGGATCCGATGACGGCGTGGTGGCATTCAGATGAACCAGAGGACTCTGGGGAATGAAGGGAGATTAAACGAGCGGGCTGCAGCCAGCAGCTACCTGTGCTCCCATAAATCCATCACAGAGGGAATAACAACAGAGCCACCGCTCACTGGCTAGTCTAATGGCAGAGACGCTAAAGACAGCAGAGATACAAGATCCCTGTAGTGATCAGGGATGTTATGATACCTGTGTTTTTGTACCAACCTTGTTAGAGCAGTTTCCTGTTTCTCTACAAACCACTTTTACATTTCCACATTTTATTTTATAAGTTACTGTTCCTTTTATCGTGTGTGTGTGTGTGTGTGTGTGTGTGCGTGTGTGTGTGTGTGTTATTTTGTGCTACACACAGTCTAATATTGACTAAACTCCTGATTTAAAGGTGCAGTGTGTCAGATTTCTTGGCAGCAGTGGAAAATGATATTTATTAGTATGTTTACATCAGTGTTGTGTTTTCATTGCTTCACATTGAGCCCTCTTAATCCGCAGTGAGAGCGGGTCCTCGAACGGAAGCAGAGGGTGAGGCGAGGGGAGAGTTGGTCATTCGGTTGCAACTTCGCCACCAGGTGCCACTAAATCCTGCACACTGGAGCTTTTTAAACATAAGTAACCGTCGTGTGTAGCAATACAATCATGTCACCTCACTGTCGCTATTCTATTAGAGACACGACAGCGAAAGTTTGGATTGGAAGAGGATCCACTGCCCCTGTAGATAACACAGGTTCATTTTTAAGTAACAAAAAACGAAAAGATTCTTATTTCCACCCCGACCAATCTGACACACTGAACCTTTAAATGGTTAAAATGAATATGAACCTACGGTAGCCGGGAACCCTCAATGCTGCAAATAAAAAGAAACAGCTCTGCAAATAAAAGAACGCCGCTGCAAATATGCGTTTTGTGTTTTAACAACGTTTCATTTAAGAGTTATTGATGCCGGAAGTGCCGATATCTTTCTAACTTTACTGAAGTGCAGTGGCCAATAAGGCACCTTTCCTTAATAATACCAAGATAAAGTGTCTAATTAATTTTTTTCAAGTGAATGCAATACGCTTCTGTACTTCTTCTTTGCTCACATAAAAAACTACAGGTGCACCGGCAATAATAGTCCCCGGTAATTAATTTCCGTTGTGTGGAGTTTTTTATTTGCAGCGCTGGTTCTTTTTGTCTGCAGCGTTTCTTTTATTTGCAGCGTTTCTTTTATTTGCAGCGTTTCTTTTATTTGCAGCGTTTCTTTTATTTGCAGCGCTGTTTCTTTTTGTTTGCAGCGTTTCTTTTATTTGCAGCACTGTTTCTTTTTGTTTGCAGTGTTTCTTTTATTTGCAGCGCTGTTTCTTTCTTTTATTTGCAGCGCTGTTTCTTTCTTTTATTTGCAGCGCTGTTTCTTTCTTTTATTTGCAGCACTGTTTCTTTCTTTTATTTGCAGCACTGTTTCTTTTTGTTTGCAGCGTTTCTTTTGTTTGCAGCGTTTCTTTTATTTGCAGCGCTGTTTCTTTTTGTTTGCAGCGTTTCTTTTATTTGCAGCGCTGTTTCTTTTTGTTTGCAGCGTTTCTTTTATTTGCAGCGCTGTTTCTTTTTGTTTGCAGCGTTTCTTTTATTTGCAGCGTTTCTTTTATTTGCAGCGCTGTTTCTTTTTGTTTGCAGCGTTTCTTTTATTTGCAGCGCTGTTTCTTTTTGTTTGCAGCGTTTCTTTTATTTGCAGCGCTGTTTCTTTTTGTTTGCAGCATTTCTTTTATTTGCAGCGCTGTTTCTTTTATTTGCAGCGCTGTTTCTTTTTGTTTGCAGCGTTTCTTTTATTTGCAGCGCTGTTTCTTTTTGTTTGCAGCGTTTCTTTTATTTGCAGCATTGAGGGTTCCCGGCCACCGTAAGAAACCATGTGCCAACATGGACTTTTCACAAAAGACACGAGCGACCAATCAGCTGCCGTTTGTGATCACGGGCAACAATATTCAAGTCGGATCAGTTCCCCAGAATATTTAAAGATATGTGAGATCGCTGAATTCCTTCGTAACATAAATCAGAATGTAGCTGTCTGTTCGTCTTTGAGAAAACCCGACTCCGAGTGTTAGAAATCACCTGCAGTGTTTCTGGCTCTCGATGCGTCTCCAGACTTTTGCATGCCAGCTTTCGGTTCTTGACAGTTACAGGATGATTCTACGCCTGCTGCTCGACGGACGCGTTTCTGTACCAGAGGAGTGTTTTGGTTCTGACATCCAGCCTGATGCTCTGATGTAAGTGCTGTAATTAAAGGTCAGTCTCAGATTTTAAGTCTATAAATGACTTCATGGTTTTAATGACATTTGGACGGATGACGCCTGCTCTGACTGGCCGAGCATAAGTCGACATATTTTCTTGGCTTTAAAAGGAAGAATCGGAGTCTAATAACCTGGGCGGGGCGGGACAGTGAGGAATTGAATGGCCGGCCACATTGATAAATCTTCTGCTGATTATCATTTATCCGCTGTCAACAATTAAAGTGATCGATTGTGCTTGTGAGGGTTCAGTATAGCCCGGCTCCGTGTGGAGTTGGCGGCCGATCAGAGCTCGCAGAGTCTCTCACAATCTGATTAAAAGTTTAGTGCCTGCCCTCGAAACAAAGTTTCTTGTGATGCATCGAGTCAGGAGGAAACCAGCGTGGTGTCAGAGCAGGTGATCCGTCAGATTCACAGGTTGGGTTTTCGTGTGATTGCAGGACCGGGTCGATGCGTGTCCGCGTGTTTGCATGTGGTCAGAACTACTGAAGATCAAAACTGCGTAACAGTCGATCGAAACAATAAAATCTATAAATATTCATCTTGGCAGAGCTTTATCGAATGTGAAAGGAAAATGATTTTACTGTGTGAATTCCACCGGGTCCACGGAGCACTTAACCACAGAGCTTGTGTTTAATGCATGGAGCTGTCGGATGTGATCCCTCTGGATGCTGTGATGGCGGCTGACAGATGAGAACTCGCTGCTTCATTCGATGTCAGCCACTCGGCTTCACGAGGCGCCGCCGCCGCTCAGTGCATCGGTTCGACAAACCGAATGAACGGCAGCGTCACTATGCCCGTGTCCGCTGGAGTAAACAACATTTCCCAGATTCGTTCCTGAATGTTCCCGCAGTCAGTTTCTTTCTGCTCAATTTATTTTGTGTCACAGCCAGTTTCATAAATGAACGCTGGAACAGAGAGCACAGAGTGCTGCAGCTACGTAACAATGAGAGCGACAACTGGACTAAAATAACGGGACCTTCAGTGTGTGATGAGGACGTGAAGTACAGCAATAACTCAGAGAATCAAGGTCCATAGATGTGTCATGTCCAGGTGTTGGTAGTGTTGTAGAGGAGGTCCTCTCTGCAGAGCTGGAGGTCTTCAGGAGGTCTGTGAAGGTCTAGAGGGACGCCCCTGATCTGTAGGAGCTGGTAGGACGTTCCACCAACGGGAACAACAGACAGAAAAGTTTGGACTGTCCTGAGCCAGGAGGAGGAAACATCTGTCTGTGTGAGGACGATCAAGAACCGGAGACTGCTTTGTCGTCAGCGTTAGAGATTTGAATTTATTGTGGCTGCTGCAGGTCGACAGAGGAGCTCCATGAGCAGCGGAGGAACATGTGACCCTGCATTGATTTAACACTATGGGAAATGAAACCAATGTGCATGTGCTAAAAACTGCAGTTCCTCTAACGTCCACTTGAGCCTGGCTCCAGAAGTGAGTCAGTCTCCATAAGTCCCCATGTTTCACAGCAGAAATAAACATGTTTACAGCCTGGTACAAAAAACAGTTTTGGTCTCTGTAGCTAATTTCCCCGTTCATGACAACTGTACTGAGGGTGAATTTATATACAACTCACCTGTTCACATTATATTAAGGCTTAAAGTTATGCAGAGTGTGGATGCAACAATTGTTGTTTTCAGGTAATTATACACGGATGAAAACAAAAAGACAATGGAGGCTCATTATTGATTCGTGTAGTTATTGGACACCTTTGTGTTCACTATTATTGATTCTGATGCAAAGCCGAGCAGCACTGACCAAACATAAACAAACTGCCATTTGTCTCTTAATGCAGGATTAAGAGCGTGGATGCTTTGATTGACAGGTGGGTGCTGTTACATTTGGCTTATTTGAGCAACCAGGCGCCATTCAGCCGCCTCAGGTCTGACAGTGATCCACGCCTTTGTCAATTTTTTGATATTTTGAGCTTCAAAACAAAAACCCTGTGGGTGACATGCTCGCTCTCTTTATCTTCTGCAGCAATGTACTGATCAGCAGATACACAGCGGCACGCTGGGAGCAGTTAAGGCTTCTGTACCTTACTCAAGATCACCTGTCCAGGGTCCGAGCTGGACTTGAACTGGGCTTCCGGTTCAGAAGCCAAGTTCTGAATATCATCTGTACATTAAAACATTTAAATCACCTGATATTTTTCTTTTTTTATTTAAAGCATAAAGCAGAGTGTCGTCTGCGTATAGTGAACGCCTCACATGACGCATCTTCTCCCTCTGAGAAAACAAAAGCTGTTAAAAACATCAGAGAGCCACGATGAACACGCTGCAGCTCATTTCAAGTCAATCCAACAAACCGCTGTAAAAGAAGAAGTGTCTGTCTCTTTCTTTTTTAAAGATTTACAGAACAAACGAGTGAGTGCCACAGACAAACTGAGCCAGCACGGACGAACACATTGCTGGTTGCTTTTGGCTGTGGCGCCTATAGGAGGCTTTACAGTTGCTGGTTGCCTCTATAGGAGGCTTTACAGTTGCTGGTTGCCTCTATAGAAGGCTTTACAGTTGCTGGTTGCCTCTATAGGAGGCTTTACAGTTGCTGGTTGCCTCAGCCTCACGCCACATGCTGGCAGACATTTCATCAAGCTGAGTGACAAGAGCTGGAGCCGCCGCCTCGAGGATCAAAGTTTCATGTTGCAGCTTTAATTTCAGCTCCAGCTCTCCCTGTTTGCGTCATCAACACTGCTCCATTTTTTCCCCTCTCTCTCTCCTTTGTCTGAGGAGCTCAGGCAGATCAGAGGTGAAGCAGTAAATCTAAGAGGAGGATTCGAGTTGGAATTGATCCAAGGCCAAAAGATCCTGCATGTGGTCCCAGAAGGAGGTTGTGGGGGGCGCGAGCACTGCATCATCCCATGCACATGTTCCCGGCGTTAAAGCAGCAGTGGCTCGCTTTGCATCGTGCACTGCTGAAGAAGAAGAAGAAGGAGGAAAATCAAATGGAAGTTTTTGCAGATTCAATGCTCACACTGAAAAAGCACGAGAGCGTCCTGACTTTAGAGGCTTTGTTTAATAATCAGCGTTAACGATAGCACGATGTTTCACGCCTCCATTTTCTCGTCGCCTTCTTTGCAATATTTGTCTTTCCTGACACATCTGCACCTCGGAGACTCTTCCTCACTGCAGGTAGACTGCTGTGATGATGCCTGCTGTCACTGCTCTCACTGTTGCCAGGCAGAAAAGACGAAACAAGATGAACCCTTGTTGTAGTTACAGCTCGATTTCTGGGCTAAAAGCTGCTGTGCACCCTCCATCTCACACACACACACACACACACACACACACACACACACACACACACACACACACACACACACACACACACACACACACACACACACACACACACACGTTCATCAGTGTGACAGACGGCTCCTTTCTGCTGCATCCCGGGTTCAGTCATTAGTATAATATATGTGTGTGTGTTTATATCTGAGTGAGAGAGGTTTCATATGCAACATCATAAATATTTCCCCGGCTTGTGCATTAGATTCATTATGCATGGCCGGGCCTTGTTGCAAATCATCCGCGTACGGGGAGACTCTTTTGGATAAATAGATTTTTTAATCCCAGTTAGCCGCGCTGTTGTAATCAGAGCGGCCTGCGAGAGGTTTGCGTGTTTCCTCCCCGCTGTGTTTTTTAGGAAGGTTAATTATTTTCCGACAGTCTCGTGCAAGAAGCAGTCTGATGCACAAAAGCGCCTTTACATGATAAACACTCCTCGTGTTCAAAGCTCGTGTGTGTGTGTGTTTGCACGGCATGCGATGCGTTAACGCGTCCAGAGAGAATTCGCAGCACGGAGCGTGCAGGTACTCGGCTCCTCGCCGTGAACCAGACACATCCGTGCATCCGTGCATCCGTCCAGATGTTGTGTCACGTTTGAATCACTCTGTGCTGACCGGTGCACATCTGCACTGCGCGAGATAAGAGAAGACAGATGTTCACTAAAGAGCTGATTCACACACAACTACGATTATTTTTTGGTGTGTTTGTCTGCAAAGGTTTTGAGATAGTCACTGTCCACCCTTCACACTAACTACAAATCAAAGCCAACACAAGAAATGCCAAAAGCTGCAGTTCCTCTAACGTCCACTTGAGCCTGGCTCCAGAAGTGAGTCAGTCTCCATAAGTCCCCATGTTTCACAGCAGAAATAAACATGTTTACAGCCTGGTACAAAAAACAGTTTTGGTCTCTGTAGCTAATTTCCCCGTTCATGACAACTGTACTGAGGGTGAATTTATATACAACTCACCTGTTCACATTATATTAAGGCTTAAAGTTATGCAGGATTAGGAGCGTGGACGCTTTGATTGACAGGTGGGTGTGGTTACAGGTGTCTTCAGGTTGCCTCAGGTCTTGCCCTTCAGAAACCTGTGACGGTCTGTGGTTCTGTCTGTATTTCTTCTGGATCATCTAACTCCAGACACTAAATGAAAGGATGTATGACACATTGAGGTATTGTGAATTAGGACCCTTAAGGAAAATGGCAGACTGACAAAACTCAGAGCTTTGCGTGACTGACATTGTCATCTGCCAAGTCTGTTTGCCCAGCTCCTGTTCTGGCACGACACCGACTCTGTTCCCTCTAGCTCCCCTCCTCCTCATCATCATCATCCTCACAGGCGTTTTTCACTGAGGACGTTCTGACATGTTGCAGCAGGAAAAGTTCGAGTGTCACGAATAAAACAAAGGATTTAGCTTCCTGGGTTTCAGGGTCCTGCTGTTGCTCCCACAGCGTCACTGTCACTGTCAGGACTCACCGGGGCTCTCGAATGAGTCATCGGTAATGTCGTTAGTAACACCTGTGCTGTTCCTCCCGCGACTAGTCCAAATGTCTGTGCTGTGATAAAGGCCTGTTAGTGCACAGAGCGAGGTCAGCTGCAGGGCAGATACTGTGCAGAGCCTTAAAGACCAAACGTCTAACCGGGGCCAAAACTTTTTATGTTGAAAGAGTTGGAGAGTTACCTTCATCTCCAGTCCGAAGCGTGTCAAAAACACGACGTTCATTTAAAAATATTGCATGTTGTGTTTGCAAATGTTTCTGCATGTTCGTCGTGTTCCCTCCCGACGCTGTTATCTCCACTTTGCAATGATTGAAGGTGGAGCTGTTGCCGTCTGTTTTGGTAAAATGCAGCCAAACTTTGGAGCGTTTGAACCGAGTGAACTGAACTGCACGTGAGAAACTAGCGTAAGTTACGTGCTTGCCGTAGTCGTACTTGCTGGAATCGAGCGACGTAATTCGTGCTTTCTTGAATCGAAAAGAGAATCGTTAGATAAACTGCCAAACGATTCCATGAAACTGAAACACACGGAACCGGTTCTCGACAAGAACCGGTTCTCGATTCCCATCCCTAGTTGCTACTGCTTGCCCAGCTCCTGTTCTGGCACGACACTGGCTCTTTTCCCACTAGCTCCCCTGTTCAGGTTGATCTAACTAACTCAGCGGTTAACTTACATAGCAACAACCTCATTTGGAGGTATAAGAGTTACGTAATGTTCCTTTAAAGTAAAAGCAGTACTTTACCGGCTGAGTCTTGTTTGTTTGATTCCGTCCGTCAGCAGGAACATAAACGAATTCCCAAGAAATTTGATGGACTGAAGAAAGTAAATTGAGTAAATTCAGCTGCTGATCAAATGTCAGTCATTATTTTCCGAGCCGAAACGATACTAATGGGAATTTAGACACTTATCGTAATTCTTCAAGGTCAGGAAATCAATTTCAAACCAGCGAATTGAGAGAATTGTTCGTCTGTTGCTGGGAGATTTGTGCTTTCAGGAGTTCTGTCTAGTCGAGTGATTGAATCGACGAAAAGGTTTTTGGCGTGCCCCCAATCATGAAATGATTTTCATGAGGTGGCGAACTCCTTCTCGTCCTGTAGAGACAACAGACTGATTGAGAATGATAGAGCGCACACACACACACACACACACACACACACACACACACAGTCCCTGGTGATAACCACTTTAGAGATGAAGTGTCAACGTCAGAAATGGAAATTTTCCCTTCGGAGGAGTCGGACTGAACGGTGTGAACGCTTGAACGCAGTCGAAAGAGTTTCATTTCCTAAATATGAAGCGAAGAGACGCGAAATGTCAAATGTGGAAAAGAATCTGACTCAAGGAAGACGTGTGAAACTCTAACAGCGGGTTGGAGTGGAAAGTTTCCAGTAATTTTCCAGAAACTTTCCATGGGAAATTAACTGTAAATTGTGGGTAATTTAAACAAACTGTGTCATATCCAAACATAAATTTAAACATGCAAAATAAAACAACAGATTTATTTGTAAGTTTAACAAGTTTGAATTATTTTATTAAACAATATCATGTAGCCCATGAGCTCAAAGGTACAGAGGTCACCTGTGCAGGTAGGGGGCGTGGCCTCAGCAGCCCTGCAGTAAGCAGTGTGCTATGTGCATGTGACTGAGGAAGAGCAGATATTCAAGTGGACCTGCAGGAAATCTGGTTGTTTTAGTCAAGATGATGATAAAATATATTTAAGTTCACTGTTAAAGGGCCGACCTTTAATTTGGTAAATTCACAGTTTATTTCCATTTATTCACATAAATTCCCATGGAAAGTTTCCCACTTCCCAGAATTTTGCAATCCTAATAACGGCTCATTGCACGATTGTCATAATCGACTATGTACATTCTCAACGAAATTCAATCATGTACAGGAGGTTGAAGGCAAAGAAACTTCTTTGGAATTTGGATTCTGCTTTTCATCCAAAGCGGCCTCGTTCCAATCGTCTCTGAAAAAAACTCCTGACTCCTCGTGATTTTTTTTTTTTTTTCGTCCTCGTGCTTTCAGCCTGAGGGCCTTGAACAAGAAGATTTATTTCTCCTTTGTCATTGAAATAAAATGAAATACGTTGCTTCAGTGTGAACTCATCGTCGTTCTTGTAAAGCTTTTATTCAATCAGGCTCAGATTGTGGAGTCTTTTCTTTTCTCTGTCGTCTTCTCTTCGAGGTGCGTTTGTTTCGTTCCATGTCTCAGGTCGCTTTGGAAAAATCTTCCAGGACACAGAAATCCAAAAATCAATTTGCTGCGATGAATCTTTTTTGAAGAGTTCCTCTCAGCCACGTGATTTTGTTTCAGCCTCCAAACAGACGAGGATTTATTTCTGCTGTAGCTTCTGAAAAAAAAAAAAAACGGGGTAAGAGGGGAAGGAAGAGACGGAATGAAAATTTAATCAGCCCTCGCTCTTCAAGGGTCGACCGGGAGTGAGACGGATTTATAGCCTCCTCCTCTCCTTCAGCTCGACATGTATCGCTGCAGCTGCTCGCCTCTCTCCGTCAGTCCGTCACCGTGTGAGCACGCTGTTCATTAGACGGCTTCATGAAATGCAGCCGCTGCCAGAGAAACATCATCTTCACAGAGAGATGACTGTCTTTCTTTTTGGAGTCTTGGCTCGTCGTTCCTCTTGTAAATAACAACTCTGCGCTCAGAAAGTCGATTACTGAGAAACCCCAGGTTAAACAAAAAGAGGCGATGAAGGAAAGCTGAAAAGCTGAAGCTCGTCACCTCCGAACCATCGATATCTGCTACAAACATCGACGGGCCGGGACTCATGAGTCGTTTCCCGACCTTAAACCAGGAGCTGGTTTTCCTGGACTTGTGCTGGGAGACAAAGAAAAGCCATTTATCTCACTACCCAATGCTCATGACTATAGGTGAGGGTTGGAACGTAGACGGACTGAAAACCAGTTCGGTACATCGTCCACAGTCCTGCAGACGCCGCACCAGACCACCGATCCAGCTCACGCTCCATTTTCCCGCCACCCCGAGATACTTGAACTCTCTCGCACAAACACGTGGTTCAGATCTTGTCAAGCCTTGTCTTAACACAAACCTGATGGGATTCTTCAAAAATCTCAGTTTACATTGTGTAACTTTGTATTTTCTCGATACCTGAGCGAAGAATCCACAGCACGGTGAAGATCGGAAAGCCGACCACTCTTTTGGACGATCGCATTGATGCCTTGATTTCCTGACTTTGCGTCATGAACGTTTTGCCAGCCTGGGTTTGTTGACTTAACCTAAATGGTTTCTTTGTTATGAGCGTTTCTCTGAACAGGGTGTTTTTTATTTTTGTGTGTCTGACTTCGTCTCTGTTCTGCTTGACGGGGCTCCTGTCAAAAATAGACCAGGTCCATGTTCTTTGTAAACAAAGCAGAGCGGCGGAGAGCTGGTGGAATCACAAGAGTGACCGCGATCGGCTCCGGTAGCCATGTGAAGCCGGGATGTGACGCAACCGTGCCCGAGGGAATCAAGCAGTCAATGTGCTTCCCACAGAAAGCTGGTCCTGTCTGAGGAGCTCCACTGGAGCAATGCTGGGTTAAAGGGGCCTCACGGTGCTTCTAGAGAGGGATGGACTAGCACTCAGTCAGTGTGAGACCTGGCTCGGGAAGCGCAGGGTGGCCGGTTCAAGTCCAGTTCAAGT
Organism: Collichthys lucidus; assembly: GCA_004119915.2. NCBI lineage: Eukaryota > Metazoa > Chordata > Actinopteri > Sciaenidae > Collichthys > Collichthys lucidus. Next base: position 2,193,498 of record CM014084.1, read on the forward strand.
CGGGTAGATGGAGAGGTGCCAGTTGGCAACTACATGGCTGCCCATGACTCCACCATCTCTCCACACTGGCCTGTCTATGAGCCCTTTGTTTGTGTGATTGTGATTGTATATCAGATATTTTCTGTAAAACTCTAAATAAATTCTTCTCATGGCAAACAAACCATGTGGCTACTTGAAGATCAACTCAAGAGGCAACTCAAAGACTTGGTGAGTTGCTGATTTGTTGGGAACAACTCGTCCCCATGGATTGGTACCATGGATGGTGTTGGAGGTCGGGCTCCACCCATTCCCGTGGAAGCTGCTTTTTGCCGCTAACTTCTGGTTTAGCGCTCTGTTAAGTTGAACCGAGATAAAACGGTTTCATTTTATTTCAAAACATTATTTTACAGCCACTTCTTCTCAGCGTGAGCTCGTGTGAAAATGTCTTTTTGGGCCAGTGGGCATCAACGTGACGTTGCTGTCCTCTGAGTCAAATCGGCTTGAAAGTTTTGCATGAAAGTTGAATGTGCTACATGCCGATACACAGGACTAACCAGCTCATATCTGAGTGTGATGATATAACAGCTGCTTAAATCGACTTTTTTCATTAGATAAACTCATGTTTATTGCACTATGTCGCCTCTGTTTCCATGGCGATGTTTGAAATAGTCTCTCAGCTCGTCTGTGATGGGAAACGAAGATGCAGATAAACATCTCATCCCGAATCTGACCTCAGCCGTTATCCTGCACGCTGAATCTAAGTGCCTCAATAATACAGGCGGCAGATAAACGACGATATTCATAAACGATATTGTGCTTAAACGACAGTTAAACAATAATACATTTCAAGCTGTTTCATTTGCAGTTGAAATCAAAGTCCAACAATCAGCAGCAATTAAAATGAATCTTATTTTCCTCATTATGTTGCTGGACCGAGGTTGCGTTGCCGTTTTAAACGGAACAATTGCTTTCAATGAGGAAACTAATTATTCCCTGTGGGTAAATCAAAGTCGACCCTGTGCGGCGCTGACCTCTGCACACAAACACATACATCTCTGTCTGTTTACCATGGGATCATAGAATATTCATAGCTGTGCATGATCACACCCGACAACCCAGATTATCATTGTGGGTTTGTGAGAGCGGGAAAAAGATTCAGTGTGAAGATCAGAGGCAGCATCATGAAGTACGGCTGTGTATATCAAAACCTTTATCTGTATTTAAGTGATACATTTCACATTAGAGGCTGCTAATTATACAGTGAACACTGTAACGACTTCATATTTTACTGTCATAGTTTGGCCGTTTTTCCTCCAGCATTAAATCTGGGGATGTTTTTAAAATATGGAATAAAAGGCAGGTGTGAAATTAGAAAGTACTGACATCCTTCCACTGAAAACGTTATGGCAAATTTATCACGGTAAATTTCTGTCGACGACAGCTGCCAGTTTGTTTGTTTGTTTGTTTTTTTACAGTGTATGATTGTATTTTCCTTTACACAGTAAAACAGTCATATATCAAAATATTCTTTATACAGAATAAAGTTGCATTTTATATTAGAGACTGTTGATTATACGGTAAAACATCGTAATATTTAATGTTTTAGTTTGTAAAACATGGAATAAAAAGGAAAAGTTCTATTATATTTATTACGGTAAAGTTCTACCAACCACAGCTGACAGTATTTTCCTGTAACACTTTTTATTTCCACGCTGTCTGTTCGGTTTGTAAAGTTCTGCAGTGAAAGTCACTTCCTCAGAGACTCTGTGACGTCGTGCCGCTGTCGTCGGTGAGGATGTTTGAACTCGACCACACGCCGAGTGTGTGCGCCTGATTTCAGGGTTCAGATGGTTACATGGTTACATAACGGGCAGAGACTAATTAGTGCAGACTTCAGTGTCGTTCCTGGAGTTTGAAGAACTGCAGGGAATCTCAACACCGTCGCCGGGTGGAGGCAGCAGTGATGCAGCATGAGTCAGGTTAAAGATAACGATGATCAGATTAATGTCTGCAGCCGGTAATGAAGTGGCACTCTGTACTCACACCATATGTGTCTTATAAAACACACACACACACACACACACACACACAGCGTGACACCACAAGGGACACAGTAAGGACAAACGCACATCAGGCGTCAGGGCCAATCAGATTCACTCAGCTCGCTCATTGGCTTGTGCAGGGTCACATGGTGCATCCTGCTGCAGCAGTTTTTGGCGTGTGTGTTACTGGATACACACACACACACACACACACACACACACACACACACACACACACACACACACACACACACACACACACACACACACACACACACACACACACATAAAATCATCAGTCAAAGTAGCACCATGATTACTGCTTTCACATGAGCGAGTGTGTGTCTGAGTGTGTACGAGTGTTCACTTGTTCGACGACACGAGTGTGTGATGTGTGTGTTTTTGTTTTGAGGGCGTACTTGAGTTAATAGGAATTCATGAGCGAATTAGAGCTTCGTGTGTGTGTGTGTGTGTGTGTGTGTGTGTGTGTGTGTGTGTGTGTGTGTGTGTGTGTGTGTGTGTGTGTGTGTGTGTGTGTGTGTGTGTGTGTGTGTGTGTGTGTTTTCAGAGCGGCTCCTGGCAGCTGTGTGGAAACACGGAGCCTGACGTGGCGGCCTCGAAGGCCTCGTGTTCGCACGTGAACCGACATTTTGAAACCACGAAGACAAACGACGGTCTGCCGGTCTGTTTATGTTTGGTCAGCGCTGCTCAGCTTTGCACCAGAATCAATAATGGTGAACACAAAGGTGTCCAATAACTACACATGAATCAATAATGAGCCTCTATTGTCTTTTTGTTTTCATCCATGTACTTGAAAATAAGAATTGTTGCGTCCACGCTCTTAATCCTGCATAACTTTAAGCCTTAATATAGTGTGAACAGGTGAGTTGTATATAAATTCACCCTCAGTACAGTTGTCATGAACGGGGAAATTAGCTACAGAGACCAAAACTGTTTTTTTGTACCAGGCTGTAAACATGTTTATTTCTGCTGTGAAACATGGGGACTTATGGAGACTGACTCACTGCTGGAGCCAGCCTCAGGTGGACGAACGCTCTAGGTCAGGGGTCGGCAATTAAGTTTGGACGCGGGCCAATTTTTTTCTGACGATTCCATCGCGGGCCATGACCATGGGGGGTGGGGGTGGGGTGAGGGTGGGGGGGGGGGGGGGGGGGTGCTGCGTCCTGATTGGCTGAGCGAGAACCGCACGTATGTTGAACGTCCTGATTTTTTAAGGGAGCACTGTACAAATTGCGTGTAACAAGATGTATAAAAGTGTGTAGTTAGGAGTTTTACGGCCTTAAACGCCCACTGCGTCTGTCATGAAACAGTCAACCTGCCCTAGCAACCTGCCGTAACTAATGTATACAGCAGCGCAGATCTGCCGACCTTGTTTGGTTTTGTTTTTTTCATTTAATAAAACATATTTGTTCACGTTGTCCGTTGCAAGAGGGACACAGGACACTTTTATTTTCCACAGGTTACAGCGCACGCACGTTCCAATTAGCGTTCCGACCTGTGCGTCAGGTAAAGAGGCTGCGAGGATGTTCTGGCTGCTGTCACGTTACTTATCAGCTACTTTTCAATAAATGTTGTGAAATCTGTGGAATTGTTGTATTTTGAAGGGAAACATGAGGTTTAAAAGATATATTTAAAAATATATATGTATATATTAAAATAAATCAACGTCATTTACAGGCCAGATATAATTGATGGCGGGCCAGTTCTGGCCTGCGGGCCGCTAATTGCCGACCCCTGCTCTAGGTATTACAGTTTGTGGCCATGGAGGTTGCCACTCGGTTTGGACCGTTTTTTTAACTGTGCACTCCAAAAAATAAGATAAAACGTTGAATGTGAACTTACTGACTGAATCTCCTCAGGTGATTTCTGGGTGTTGGAGTTGAAAGTTTTCTCTCCTGGAAAATTCTTCAGAAAATGTAACATTTACAAACTCCAAGCTGAACCTGACGTCTGAGAGAGACCTCGCACGGGTCATTGGACAGCCCAGAATACTTCTTAGTGGCTTTTAGTGGCGCTCTGCATCGACACAACAGAACACATTATTTTTAGTTTTCAATTTTCAACTGTGGTAAAAGTAAAACGAGAGTCAGAGTCTGCTGGATAAAGTCTGTTTGGGTGCAGGGATCCGTCACCTGGGGGGAAATTCAATCTAGTTTTATTGAATGTGGACAGAAATATGAGAGACAGTAATAAAACAGTTTGAGAGCCTCAGTCTCACCTCGCTGATGCTTTAATGTGGCGTCATAAAAACAAACAGACTCAAGGTTGTGTAAAGATTCTGCCTGTAAAAAATGTTTGACATGAACGTGACGTCGACGAGTTCTGAAATAATTAGTTTGTTATGTTACTGCAAACTGCTGAATGTTCATAACAGAACGCTACCTAACTGTAACTGAAGAGAACGCTTTTAATATGACAGAATCCAAAACTGAGCTTAACGGATGTTTTTGGCCACTAACTTTCCAGGGGTGGTCGGTAGCGTAGTGGGTTAACAGCCGCCCCGTGTGTGGAGGCTGTAGTCCTCGCTGCAGCTGGCCCTGGTTCGAATCCTGCATCCCTGCATCCCTCTCTCTGCTTCCTGTCTATCTTCTGCTGTAAAGGCATAAAAGGCCAAAAATAATCTTTTTAAAAAAAATTAATAATATATATATATTTATTCACTCTCCTTTTAACTTTGTTTTGGTCTCCACCGAGCACTGATATGAATTTGTGGCTCTCTACCATCTAAATGCTGAACTGTCTCCACCACCTAGTTCCAGAATAGTTGTTTGCTGCCGTGCTCTGAACGTTGAGACAAAGTGACAGACGGTGAATGAAATTTGGTAAAGTTGTCGGCCGTGAACCCAAAATAAAAAGATGCTGAAACACTCCTCTGAGACGAGCTGCAGAACCGGGTCATAATTCTGTGGATTTGTCTCTTTACACACAGTGATTTTAAATCATTGTTAATATTCTCTTTCTGCTTTTATAGAGTTATAATATTGAATTATTATTACTGATACCATTTAATACTGTGTCTGGTGAAGTGGCAGGAGTTATGGAAATAAATTTAGCTACTTTCCTGAAAACTGAAAAGTAACTATGATTTAATAAAAACGAGCACAAATGAGAAATTATGCAATCTCAACATTTCTCTATTTTCTCTCCTGCCGTGTGAACATTAAAGTCGCTACAGTTTTATATGGAGTCAATGGAAAGTGTTACAAACTGCAGTTCCTCTAACGTCCACTTGAGGCTGGCTCCAGAAGTGAGTCAGTCTCCATAAGTCCCCATGTTTCACAGCAGAAATAAACATGTTTACAGCCTGGTACAAAAAACAGTTTTGGTCTCTGTAGCTAATTTCCCCGTTCATGACAACTGTACTGAGGGTGAATTTATATACAACTCACCTGTTCACATTATATTAAGGCTTAAAGTTATGCAGGGTTAAGACGCTTTGATTGACAGGTGGCTTGAAACCCAAAACTGCGACACAGATCTTACAGAGTCACCCTAAAAACAGAATGCATGATTGTCGGGGAATATTTAAAACGTTGCACGTCGCTGCTCTGTGAACTATATTCACATCATTCATCATTGCCTGACTAGAAGCTGCAGGGCCGCCTTCCTATAGGCTGTAAATAATGTAGGGGAATATAAGTAAGTCCAGTTCTCCCTGCGGTGCAGCAGACAGACTGGACTTGTCACTTTGTGTTGGTGCATTAGATTTCCTATCAGTGACCATACACCCAGCACAGAGCAGCACCGTGCGCTGTCCTTCATGCAGGGATGGTTTCCAACTTGGAGATTCTTCCCGGTGGCGTATTAAACCTGATTCCTCTGGAGCCGGTCGGGTGTAAGTGGAAATGATCACCCCTCGAGTTGAACTTGCTCGCAGACGGAGCAGCAGTAGCATTTATTTCAGAAGCTCATAGTTTGTTAGACAGTGAAAGATGGACGGGGAAGGTTATGGGAGAGAAAGAGGCGATGACGTGCAGCAAAGTACAGCTGGAGGACTCCGGCTCCATACGTGCTGCTCATTCCTTATCAGGTGAGCCGCCGGGAAGCTTCGTCTGATATCCATTCTTATTTTTAGCTCTGTTCTGGGGAAATCTCACACTTCTTCGGTGCTAAATGCTCCACATCGTTCACCTGCTCGGTGTCTGTCAGCTGTTCGTTTGGTGCTGGGTAAGGTGGTGCGACATTTAGATCTTCCTTCCTGCAAAACAAAGTCGAGGATTGCACAAATAAAACAACCTAAACTGCAGAGCTGGGTCGAGTTTGTTACTGCGAGAGAAACGCACAGATTGTCGTGTGTGGGATTTAGTGACACCTAGCGGTGAAGTTGCAGACTGCAACCAACTGAATTCTTATTTTGTGGCAATGAAAACACTCGGGCAATTAATAATATAAAAATATAGATCATAGCAGCCTTCAAACATCTTGCAGAAACGATGCAACACTTCATATCATTGATTACAACGTCTCCAAGTAAATGTAACAAACTGAACATTATCAACTTCCCTCAAAACTTCATTTTCCCGTAGGGATCTTAAGATCTCGGGGTCTTGTTCACGAGTGAGGGAAGGATGGAACGGGAGATCGACCGGCGGATCGGTGCGGCTTCTGCAGTGATGCGGACTCTGCACCGGTCCGTCGTGGTGAAGAACGAGCTGAGTCGAAAGGCGAAGCTCTCGATTTACCAGTCGATCTACGTTCCTACCCTCACCTGTGGTCACGAGCTTTGGGTAGTGACCGAAAGAATGAGGTCGCGAATACAAGCGGCCGAAATGAGCTTCCTTCGCAGGGTTGCTGGGCTCTCCCTTAGAGATAGGGTGAGAAGCTCGGCCATCCGCGAGGAGCTCAGAGTAGAACCGCTGCTCCTCCACATCGAGAGGAACCAGTTAAGGTGGCTCGGGCATCTCGTGAGGATGCCTCCTGGACGTCTCCCTGGTGAGATGTTCCGGGCACGTCCCTCCAGGAGGCGGCCCCGGGGAAGACCCAGGACACGCTGGAGGGACTATGTCTCTCGGCTGGCCTGGGAACGCCTTGGGGTCCCCCTGGGAGAGCTGGATGAAGTGGCCGGGGAGAGGGAAGTCTGGGCCTCCCTGCTGAAGCTGCTGCCCCCGAGACCTGTATTCGGATAAGCGGAAGAAGACGGACGGACAGATCTTAAGATGATTGCATCTACAGACTCCTCTCCCATGAGACGACGCTACATAACAATCCTCCACAGTCGATGCTGCAGTCTGGATTTATTCAGTTGGAGACGTTCCAGGTTTTGATTTTACCAAAGACGTGATCTGCAGAGTGACCGGTGCAGCGGAAAGGTCTTAGGTCATCGATGAAAGTTTCTCACTGTTTGAACGAAACTTTCTGGATGTTTTATGCATGTTCGTGTCGTGTTGTGACTCTCAAACTCTGAGGTTTTATTTCGCTCCTCTGCTCGTTCAGCTTGGACGGGTCTGTGGTTGCTTTGTGGAGCCTCAGGGATCGGGCTGGAAAACAAACAGTTCCAGAGGATGCACAGAAGCGAGCGGCGCTGACCCATGATGCACCGGGCTCTTTCCTCTTTAGTTTGGAGCAGCGAGTTCTCTGTTCGGCTTCAGAAACTGTCTGTTTATTAAAAATCTTCTTCTCATGCACCTCCTGCTTTAGTTACACCCCGTCCACACTGTGGTGGCTCAGTTATATTCGTTTAAATCCTTTTTTCTTTCTTTATCCAAATCTTTCCCTGCTGGGGTTGTGATGCAGTCCGCCTGCAGCGCCAGGTTCCCTCACAGATTTATCGGTACACGACACTAAATTAGCTTCACATTGGCTCCACAGTTCTGCTGCGAACCCAACTGTGAGTCTGAAATCTGGACGGGCTGAAGATTCATCAACATTTTAACACGTTTGCTCTCTCACATCTGCTTTATTCCTGTCGTCTATCTTGTTAGACTCCGCCGAGGTCGCCTCCTCGTCCCTTCTGATTCTGTTCGTGACTTTGGGATCTCAAGGTGTAGCCGGGGTGAGGAAGTTGTCCAAGTTAGGGAACCTCAGGATTGCGTCTCTGATGGGTTTCTGTTGGCTTCATCGGGCCGTGACCTTCAGTACGCACCGAGGCGATTTGCATCCGAGTGTGATGGCTGCGATGAGAGTCAGCACCTCCAAGTCTGAGGCGGTGGTTCTCTTGGGTCGAAAGGAGCCAGCTGAGGTGGTTCAGGCATCTGATTATGTCGCCTTCCTTTGGCACATCCAACTGGAAGGAGACCCAGAACCTGCTGGAGGGACTATGTAGTCCATCTAGCCTGGGAATGTGTTGGGATCCTCCAGGAGGATCTGGACTGTGTTGCTGGGGAGAAAGATCCTTGAACCTTCAGTGTTTTCGCTGTAATACAGCTGAGCCTTTGAAACCGTCAGCCAACCAAACATCCTGACACACACAAACACACACTCATGTGAGCGCCTCCATGGCGATCCGTCATCATCACCGCTGTCACGCGAGCGAGGCCTCGACAGCGGCAGGTTGGCGGCGGGAAATGAAGCGAGCGATGGATCCGAGCCGACGTGTCTGCGTGTGTGTTGTTTATTTATTTTAAATGTTTCCTGTTCTCTGACCCGTCTGTGTGAACGCAACTCTGTTTTTATATATTTGTGTGTCTGTGTGTGTCACACAGTCTCTGCTCTGTTTGTGTGCGAGTAAATGGATTTAGGCTGATGATGTCATCGTTGTGTGTCACTCCACATGAGATGAAGAGCTCAGTGAGACTGTGTGTGTGTGTGTGTGTGTGTGTGTGTGTGTGTGTGTGTGTGTGTGTGTGTGTGTGTGTGTGTGTGTGTGTGTGTGTGTGTGTGTGTGTGTCAGGCAGTTTCACGTCATGTATCTTCTTTAAAAAAAGAGACAGGAAGATAGTCAGCTTAACCAAACCACACTTATTAAAGCAGAATTTCGTCGGCGTAGAATTTTGGCGCGTTTTTCTTCGAAGGAGAAGAAAAACATGTGAAGAGAAAACTGCGGCAGAGGATTGTATTATGTTTAAGACAAAAAGGCCGAGCGGTGCGTATTTTAAAAACCATCAGAGCCGATAACTAACACGTAGATTAGTGTAATTGAAGCGGACATCACTTACTTTGGAGACAGAGGTGAAATCCTTCATCCTGAACCTCCTCTGTGTTTTATCGGCCCCGCTGCTCTGCGGTCGCTGAGCTGCAGAGCTCGATCATCGAGCAGGAAGGACAAAAGAAATGTGTGAGAGTGGAGCTGTTCAGGAAAACACAGCTGATATATTTCATTTAGCTTTTCTGTCCCCAAACTGTGAAACACGCGACCCGCATGTTTCCACGCGTCACGCAGGAAGACGAGTGCAGGGAACCTTTCGAACGCATCAGACAACAGACGGAATCGATTGACCTTTGCTGCTTCCATTTTCCGCAGCCACATGAGTAACTGTTTCCATGGCAGGAGAGGATGAGGCCGCCGCGCCGCGTTTTAGCAGCGGCTCGGGGAAATGAAATTCAAAATGGATGTGCCTCACGCGGTGAATGAATAATGGAATGATGGAAGCGAGCGCTCGTGACGCAGAAGCTTCCGCTCTTTGTGTCTCTCGCTGTTTGTGGGTCGATCCGTGTGGAAAACAAGCTCGGTTATTTCTCTCCACTCACAGATGACGTGTTTTCTTTCTGCAGCACGACACGCTTCATGCAAGAGCCGCTCGCAGAGATTCACGTGACACGTAGGAGTGATTTAAGTGAACCTCATTCACAAATCTCACCGTAGTTTCCTAGTCCTGGTTTGGATCTTAGGTGTTGAGGTTCTGGCAGCCATTCAGGGTTCTGAGAGGATAAATCCTTTTCCTCCAGCGCCACAATGAGGTTCATATTTGTTGTTTTTTGTGAAAGGTTTTGGATGGACTGCAATAAAATTAGGTACATAAGTTTGAGTCCGCTCAGGATGAATCGTAAAAACGTTTGTGAAGCCTCATGAAGACTCTTCTAGTTTTATAATTGGTGACTTAATGAAGCAACCACGCGTTACCCAAAAAGTTTTTGTGAATATCAGCTACCTCGACAGTCTAGATGGTGTTTGGTCTTGACTCAGTCTTCAGGTTTTGACCTTAACTTGGTCTCAACCCCTCAAAGTTTTGGTCTTGCCTTGGTCTCGATACACTCTGGTCTTGGTTTAGTCGGTTTCGACTACAACACTGCCGCCAGTCTCTTCTTCCTCGTCTGCCTTCTCCATCACTGTCACCTCCCTTCCTCTCATGTCAGGTCACTGACCACTTTGTTTTAAACACAACATAACTTCAAGTTCACTCTTATGGGGTGCCGTTGGTAAAGCGTCTCGCTCTGAAAATAACAGCAACATTTTGGTCACATTTAGATTTATAATTTAGATTTAACATTTAGATTTAACATTTAGATTTAGATTTAACATTTAGATTTAACATTTAGATTAAGATTTATATTTAACATTTATATTTAACATTTAGATTTATAATTAAGATTTAACATGTAGATTTAGATTTAACATTTAGATTTAGCATTTAGATTTAACATTTATATTTAACATTTATATTTAACGTTTAGATTTAACATTTAGATTTAGCATTTAGATTTAGCATTTATATTTAACATTTATATTTAACATTTATATTTAACATTTAGATTTAGCATTTAGATTTAACATTTAGATTTTACATTTAACATTTGGTTTTAAATATTTAATATTTAAATATTGTTCTAAATGTGCAAAAAAGTGACTCTCAGAAATTCAAACCAGTTTTTTAAACATTGTTTTTAGCTAAATGTGACAAAATGTTGCTGATATTTTCAGAGCGAGGCGCTTTACAAACGGCACCACATACACTCTAATCAGGTCACAGAATATCCATATTTTCGTGATTAACTTGCCTCACAGCAGTAGATTATGCTACTGATCACACCGGCTCATGAACAGATGGCATTCATCAAAATGAAATGAGCGATCGTACCTCATGGTAAAACATGACTGGTCTCTTAAAAGCAGTGGAAAACATCAGGTGTAGTCTCACCGGTGGAGCTGATGTGACTCCTGTGACCATTAATGGAAACATCACACACCATAAAGACTTTTCAAAAAAAGAAAACTTGTCTCAGAGGGTGCCATCATCTTCCTGCTCCATGGGCCGTACCATCATTTAAATAAGACGCAGGAATTGTTTTGGCTTCCTCCAAAACGCTTTCAACACCATCCAGACGCTCCTGCTGTGGGAATATTCTCCGGGCAGCGAGCGCGAAGGCCCCCGCGGTGTCCGGATTATAGACGATCACGCTGACAGGCGGCGGCTCGTGAGCCTCCAGCTGTGAGACGCCGATGAATAGCAACAAGCACGGACGCTCGAATTATGTGGTTTCTATCTGTGTCGGCTGATACTTCTGATGTGTTGTCTTTTAAGATACAAGGATGAGAAAAGTACAAGAACTGTGTAGTCAAATATTAAACCAAAATATCCACAGAAATACCCCCGACTGCATAAATAAATTCTGAATTCCTGCAACCGTCTTATCTCAGCCTGCCCTCAGGGCGGAGACAACTTTGTGTGTTAACACACTGATTTGAAATGACTCAAAGTTCTAGTAGAGGAAGATTTTAGACTTTTCTTGGCTTATGAATGATCCAGCCACAGACTGTATAAAACGTGTATGTATCCATAATGTCAATCAAAGCGTCCACGCTCTTAATCCTGCATAACTTTAAGCCTTAATATAATGTGAACAGGTGAGTTGTATATAAATTCACCCTCAGTACAGTTGTCATGAACGGGGAAATTAGCTACAGAGACCAAAACTGTTTTTTGTACCAGGCTGTAAATATGTTTATTTCTGCTGTGAAACATGGGGACTTATGGAGACTGACTCACTGCTGGAGCCAGCCTCAAGTGGACGTTAGAGGAACTGCAGTTTATGGCACTTCTCATGGAGGTTGCTGCATACCTGGATGATTGAACACTATTTCTAGAAGGTGTCAGAGCCGAGCTCTAGTTTCATGTCCGCTGTCATGTGAACTCGGAGTTAAAAGCAAGTTTGAAGAAATAAAGAGGGTGACAAGAAGTTTAGTTGAAGGTAGCGTAACTTTCTCAACAGCACTGACTGGAGTCAAGAATAGGGATGGGAACTGATCAGATTTCTACGATTCCAATTATTTATCGATTCTCTTATCGATTCTGCTTAACGATTCGATTCTGCTTAACAATTCGATTCTGCGATTCTATCGATTCTCATTTGGGAAAAAAGGAGAAGAAACAGTTTGATCAGCATCATCTAGAGGAGGCAGTGAACTGGAGCGAGTACTAGTACAGCTGCAGACTCTCTCTCTCGTCATGGTCATCTTCTAAATGTAATGCAGAAGGCATTCGTTTAATGTTTAATGCTGCTGCTGCTAGTTTGAGATTCATCTCCAGTCTGAAGCGCGTCAAAAACACAACATTCATTTAAAAATATTGCATGTTGTGTTTGCAAATGTTTCTGCATGTTCGTCGTGTTCCCTCCCGACGCTGTTATCTCCACTTTGCAATGATTGAAGGTGGAGCTGTTGCCGTCTGTTTTGGTAAAATGCAGCCGAACTTTGGAGCGTTTGAACCGAGTGGTGACATTGTTTATACTGATGCACTGCACGTGAGAAACTTGCGTAAGTTACATGGCGTAATTAGTCGTACTTGCTGGAATCGAGCGTGCGTAACTTCTTGCGGAAGTTACACAACGTGATTTGTGCTTTCTGTAATCGATAAGAGAATCGTTAGATAAACTGCCAAACAGTTGCGTCGAGTTAAAACACATGGAACCGGTTCTTGATTCCCATCCCTAGTCACGAATGACCAAACATGGTGCAAGAGCAGCACAAGTAAAACGTGACAGTACAGAATTATCTGTGACTAACATCAGCTAACTAAAGCTATCAGGGTATTGGTCGTGGTCAGCTAAGGTGGATTGAACTTCTCTGTTACAGGAAGATTTGGTTTTTCGTTCCTTCCAAAGTTAAATAGTCTTCAGGAAAAATTGTAAGCTTGTATGTAAAAGGAAAGGTCGCTTTTATTTTCTTCATGATCACATATTTAAATATGCAAATCATAACAGACTGTGTGGTGTGTGCTGTGCTTTTAATGCTGCGCATCAGACATCAACAATGAAACGCGGAATGACTGAAAAGCACAAACAAACTATGGTTTCTGAACTTCCTCCTCGCTGTCCTCGCCGCGTTGTCGGTTTGACACAGCAGCTCCAACACTGGCCAGATGGGGAGGTTGTTGAGCACAGCTCCAGCATTAGCTGCAGCCAGCTGGAGGAGTGCTGGGAAGTGTTTAGGAATGGATGCGGAATCTGTCGCCTCTCCGCTTCACAGCTCCAGCTCGGTCTGCACACAGCTACGACTAATCTGCATCCCTGCTGGAGATCGGAGACGCTGCTATGAAATATGTTCAAGTGAAGCTTCCTGACATCCGTGATTTTGTTGTTGCTGTCACTGTCTCTGCATCAATCAGGTGTCCTGATCTACCCTGTGACCCTCTCTGCACTTCATCTCTCTGGTCTCAAAGTATTTCTGAAATGTATTTCAAGCTTACTTTCTTGGTAAACGTGACTCTGTATAGAGCCATCGCCGCGCTGCTGTGATGCCGCTGCAGCGTTTGTGCTGGAAAGACAGAGGAATAAGTGCAGACTGAGTGGCGTTCTGTGTCTGTTTGTATCCGTGTTTAACGGGAGAAAGCAGAGACGGAGAGTGTGCATCTATTTTTGCATCTGTCGGCGTGTTTGTTTGTGAGTGCCCGGGCTGGAGTCTTCCACAGCGCCTTAAAATAAATGTCTGCCGGCTTATGCAAGTCCACGCGTGTGTGTTGTATCAGTTCAGGTCCATGTGGCGATGCTCAGGTGCATGTGTGTGTATGTGCGTGCACATCACAGCAGCCCAGGACTGTCTCCCCGGCTCTGTTTATGGCAGACTGGCTGACCTACTGAGTGGCCCAGAGCTGTCACATGACCGCGACAGAGCGGCACAGATGAGGCGCCATACTGCTTCCTGTGTGTGTGTGTTTGTTTTAATTATTGCATAACAGAATAACCTGATATCTGTGTGTCGGTGGAGTGTTGTACTCTCTCCGCGCAGTTTTAGGTCAAGTTTTACGCAGACGATGCACGGACATACCTCTCAAACCAACTCCATTCAGATCAGTCATCTGCCCCAGATTTAGGAGTCATATTTCATTACAAATCTCAGCTTTGAAACTCAAATCAAAAAAGTTTCTGTCTCCAGAATCAAACCAATCCTGTCTCGCCCTGACCTGGGAAAAAAAAGTCGTCCATGCTTTCATTTCCTCCTGACTCGTTTCTCTCCGGCATGAACCAGAAGTCGCTTTCTTGCCTCCAACTGGTCCAAGATGCTGGTCCAGTTCAGCTTCTTACTGGTTTCAACATCACACCATTTTTAGCTTAGCACGGCGGACGTGGTGGATTTTGCTTACTGTGCCAATGAATGTGCGACTTAAACCAGTCCAGAGACTACACACACACACACACACTCAATCTCATGTTTACTATCTTTATGGCCCGGTGAAGGGAGGGACAGTATTCTATAATATTTAAAACTTAAACATCCATAACTGCAACTTTGTTGCCTCACGCTCTCCTTCCTAGTGTCGAGGAGGAACTATGGTGGCTGCAAACGTGTTAAAGTCTCTATCCAGAGTTGTTTCTGATGAAAACAGAGTTATGAATGTTTTATTATATTTCTGCCGTAGTCTGTGAATAAAATATCGGACACACTGGACTTTTTAATTCGATACACTCCAGAGATTTGCTGATTCAACCTTTCCATGTTGCATAACTGACTGCTGGGTTCAATCACTGACCTTTATTTAAATCACAAAAAGAAAACATGTAAATATTACCCAGATATAACCGAATATCTTCATGAAATACTGCCAGTTATTTCTGCGATTAGTGGTAATCATAGTGTGATGAAGTATGAAGACTATATTAATTAATCCACGACCTCTATCAGTCTCCATTAGAAGCATGAAGAGCAACAGGCTGGTATTCCCTGCGTGCCTGTTGATCGCTGGACGTTCTGCACCGAGCCAGCCGCCGGTGATCAACACCCGACACCATGACTCCTCAGCCAGGCACAAGAAAGACGAGTCAAACCTCCCCGGGAGCCGCAGACAGACAATGCCAGACGCCTGATAAGGAGCAAAGCAGTCTGCCAGGCAGCGACACCAGGCAGACAGAGTGTGCTGTGTTAGTTTGCTTCCTGTTAGGCACAAGGTGCTGTTATTATTTCTCCGCTGCCAACTTTCTGACATTCCTGAGAAGAGACGTAAAATTAATCTGCCGCTAGCTGTTTGACACCTGCACTCACTTTGACTTAAACAGACCTAAATCAGTTGCATTTTGTCGAGCTTCTCTTAAAGTTGCATTTCTGTGTTTATAACATGTCCGTCCTCCTCGTGAACAGTGAAGTAAACTGCTGACAGGTGTAGCTGCTGCTAGCTCATGTTAGCTCAGTTTGTTAGCTGCTGTTAGCTCATGTTAGCTCAGTCTGTTAGCTCAGATTGTTAGCTGCTGTTAGCTCAGTCTGTTAGCTGCTGTTAGCTCATGTTAGCTCAGTCTGTTAGCTGCTGTTAGCTCAGTTTGTTAGATGCTGTTACCTTGTTAGCTCAGTTTGTTAGCTGCTGTTAGCTCGTTAGCTCAGTTTGTTAGCTCATGTTAACTCAGTTTGTTAGCTGCTGTTAGCTGCTGTTAGCTCAGTCTGTTAGCTCAGTTTGTTAGCTGCTGTTAACTCATTAGCTCAGTTTGTTAGCTGCTGTTAGCTCGTTAGCTCAGTTTGTTAGCTCATGTTAGCTCAGTTTTTAGCTGCTGTTAGCTCATGTTAGCTCAGTTTGTTAGCTGCTGTTAGCTCGTTAGCTCAGTTTGTTAGCTGCTGTTAGCTCATGTTAGCTCAGTTAGTTAGCTGCTGTTAGCATAGTCTGTTAGCTCAGTTTGTTAGCTGCTGTTAGCTCATGTTAGCTCAGTCTGTTAGCTGCTGTCAGCTCATGTTAGCTCAGTCTGTTAGCTGCTGTTAGTTCTGCTGGTTCTTGAGCACTCTGTGTTCTCTGCAGAACCTTTTTGTCCTGAAGAACTGAACATCTCTTTAGGTCACAGGGTTCATCCACCTGAGATCATTATTTAACATGCTAACAATTGTTCGTGATGCCTCAACCTGTTTTCAACACCTGTTGACAGTCGTCTACATTTGAACAGTTTGGCTCTTTAGAAACCTGCGAGTGACGTCACAAGTACGCCGTCCATCCTTTGTCCTGTCCAGCCACGGTTCACGGCCGTGATTTCTTTTTCATTCTCTTCATCCGTCTGTTGTGATTGCTTATATCGCCGGTCCTCTTCAACATTTCGTCTAATCAAGAATCTGATTCAGAGTCCAGAAAAAGGTGGAAATCTCACCATTAACGTTAATGCATTTTTCACATGAATAAATCACATTTCAATCAGTTCTCAATATCTCAGGGACTTTGTGGGAAAGTGTCATTTCATGCAGGATTAAGGGCGTGATGGTGGCTCGTAGTACGGCACATGGAAGGGTGGGCATGTCGATGTAGGTCGCTCAGGATGGGAACAAACCCACTGAGCCCACTGACCTTTCACATAAAACAGAAGGCGATACAGCTTGAAGTCTAAATATATAAATATTTGATCTCCGCTGACCCTTCTAATGTCCTGTATAACTGACGTTTTAATAAGGGAATCAATTCCAACGACATTTTGTTTTTGTTTCGCAGATTTTACGGTGAGAAACTGCCAAACCGTGACGGTAAAATATGCCATGAAATACTTCAAAACCTGTATTTATATGGGGTTTACGTAGAATAAAGTGGCTTTTTATATTAGAGACTGTTAATTGTACAGTAAAACACTGTAATATTCAATGACTTATTTTACGGCATGTCATGGTTTGGCAGTTTTTCACTGTGAAATTTAAATTTAAAATATAAAGTAAAAACGTGAAGCTAATCTTAAACCAATTAAAATCAACAGTGCCTATGACTGTAATATTAGAAAAAGTTATTATGGTAAAATTCTTTCTTTTTTTTACAGTGCAGCCAATCCTCATGATTCCCCGGGGATAATTATTATTAATATGACAGATTAATAAACAATTTATGGGTCAATTAATGATCCATCTTTGAAGTGATTCCACAGCGTGTTTATTCTGCCTCTTATCTCGAGCTGTGTCTTTATCTGAGGACGATTGTGATCATCGTCCAAAAAAGAAATCCTTGTTTGCTCGTCGGTGTAATTTTCTCCATGCTTATTAAACGACATGAATTCATTTTGTGCTTTGAACACGAAGGTTCCTGTGTGAAACCGACGCTGTGTTTTGTTTCGATAACATCATATTACAGCTCCGTGCAGTTACAGCTGTATTTCGGGGGCCGATGCTCGACAGACAGGACAGACGTCACATAAGCACAGAACACTCTGTTTCCTTCTTTATCTCTGGTAATGGTTACCCTGGTGACAGCATCCCTGTGGTTGCTGTAGAGACGCAGAAGCAGCCCTGCTGTCAGGCTGAACGAGGCTGTTGATTTACTGTTACCTCAAATAGGTTCACTCTCTGCATTGTTTCCATTCATCCGATGATCGGCCTGGCGTTTGGAGCACGTTGTTTCGATGTAAAAAGTCGACGTCCTATATTGAAATCAACTCGAGTCCGAATCTTTAATGCATGAGCTGTGAATCTGTGATGATTAGCACGTTAGAAGACACGTCCCTTCTCATTTTTTCCTCTTTGATTTAAAGGACATCAGGCTACGAGGCGCTCTCCACTTCTTAATTTGTTCATTATGAAACATGTCTGAAACCAGAGAGGCGAAAAAAAGGAGCAATTATTTCTTTAATTTTTTTTCTTGTCAGTCTTGAGTACAAACCGCCCGACGCAGAGCTTGACACAGCAATTTTTTTATGTCTGGGACTAAATCGACCCAAACGCCCGTAATGTGCGACTTAAACAGCTGTGAAACAAAATGACATTTCAGCCTGACATTTTCTGACTTTTTGTGCTTCCCCGCCCCCATACAGAGCAGAGACTGCACAAACACACTCACAAGTTATTATCTATCTATCTATCTATCTATCTATCTATCTATCTATCTATCTATCTATCTATCTATCTATCTATCTATCTATCTATCTATCTATCTATCTATCTATCTATCTATCTATCTATCTATCTATCTATCTATCTATCTATCTATCTAGTGTGTAGTATTTAGTGGCATGGTATAGTTGCACCCACCTCGCCTCACACTCTCCTTGTAGTCTCTATACTAGTAGTAGTCTATATCCAGTGGTCAGGTTTGGGTTAGCTGCCATGTCCCAGTTAATCAAGTCGGGGATGATGAGCTGAAGTTTTGTTTTGTTTGTTTATCAAGTTCAGATTTCTTGAATCTTCCATGTAGATGGACCTGATCACCTAAACTCTACCTACTGACAGAACATGTCTGATGACTCATGTGGCTCGGAGGTAGAGCGGATGGGAGGTAGAGCGGGTGGGGGGGTAGAACGGGTCGGAGGTAGAACGGGTGGGAAGTAGAGCGGTTGGGAGATAGAGCGGGTGGGGAGGTAGAGCGGGTGGGAGGTAGAGCGGGTGGGAGGTAGAGCGGGTGGGAGGTAGAGCGGGTTGGAGGTAGAGCGAGTGGGAGGTACAGGGTTTGGGAGGTAAAGCGGGTCGGAGGTAGAGCGGGTAGGAGGTAGAGCGGATGGGGGGTAGAGCGGATGGGGGGTAGAGCGGGTGGGGGGGTAGAGCGGGTGGGAGGTAGAGCGGGTGGGGGTAGACCGTGTAGGAGGTAGAGCGGGTGGGGGGTAGACCGTGTCGGAGGTAGAGCGGGTGGGGGGTAGACCGTGTAGGAGGTAGAGCGGTGGGGGGGTAGAGCGGATGGGAAGTAGACCGTGTCGGAGGTAGAGCGGGTGGGAAGTAGAGCGGGTGGGGGGTAGAGCGGGTGGGGGGTAGACCGTGTAGGAGGTAGAGCGGGTGGGGGGTAGAGCGGATGGGAAGTAGACCGTGTCGGAGGTAGAGCGGGTGGGAAGTAGAGCGGGTGGGGGGTAGAGCGGGTGGGGGGGTAGAGCGGGTGGGGGGTAGAGCGGGTCGGAGGTAGAGCGGGTGGGAAGTAGAGCGGATGGGAAGTAGACCGTGTCGGAGGTAGAGCGGGTGGGAGGTAGAGCGGGTGTTAGAGCGGTTGGGAGGTAGAGCGGGTCAGAGGTAGAGCGGGTCGGAGGTAGAGCGAGTGGGAGGTAGAGCGTTTGGGAGGTAGAGCGGGTGGGAGGTAGAGCGGGTGGGAGGTACAGTGTTTGGGAGGTACAGCATTTGGGAGGTAGAGCGGGTGGGAGGTAGAGCGGGTGGGAGGTAGAGCGGGTGGGAGGTAGAGCGGGTGGGAGGTAGAGCGGGTGGGAGGGAGTGGGTCGTCCACCAATCAGAAGATTGGCGGTTCAATCCCCTCCAGTCTGTATGTCAAATCATGTCCATGGTCAATAGCTCCTCAAACCAATGAGCAGTTGGCACCTTGCATGGCAGCCAATGCCGTCAGTGTGTGAATGAATGAGTTACATACTGTGATACGTGCTTTGAGTGGTCGGAAGACTAGACAGCTGCGATATAGGTTCAGTCCATTTACCATTTATAGATGTACATGTATCTACACAATGTGTGTTCAAATGACAGGAACCAAGATGCTTGACCATCATGGTCGTTCATCCAAATTGACTTTGAGGTGTAGCAGTGACCCCACCTTGACTTATCTTTGTAGAATCCTTGAATTATCTGTTCTCTCATGTCTGAGAAATATATTTCTCTTCCATATTCATTGTTTCGAGGATAGGATGTTCTGTCGCAGTCACTTCACACATTGGGTAGTTGTTGTCGTCAGGCAGTTTTTCTCACACGTTGGCAGTTCTTCTGAGTATTACAAAGAAAAGATGGCACACTTTCCCTGACTCTACCCTCACTGCCACCCTTTAAGAGAATAACAAACACGTCCACATGCAGTGAAATGAATTGGAAGACGTAATCTTTTAGACACCCCTGTGTCCTGATAACAGTGTGATGTTACACCTTGTCGTCCAACCATCTCACACTTAGACAGATGGACACTGGATCACGTCGGTGCTGTCAGATCTTGTCGAACAGTTTTCTGTTGGAAAATATGGAAGCTCGCTGAAGACTAACTCAGTATAGACATGCCATTAATCATCATCTTCATCCATTGATCTGTTTACCTGACCATCCATCCAAACTGTTTCCTGTTCACGCCTCCGCACAGACAGATGGATGCCCCGAATAGTTCCAGGAAATGGTTGCATGTCCATCCTGTTGGACGGCCTCACTCTGTTGGACAAACCTCACTGGCTTGGGAGCATCCTTACTCCCACTGAGTCTCGTCGTACCACACCGAGTATATCTGCGCTTTGACTCGCTACCAGCACTCCCACTCCAGCCACTAAGGCTTCCTTTATTTTAACAAAGGGGAACTCAGTCATTCCAACACATTCAGCAGCAATGAAAAATAAAATGTCTCAACCTCAAACAAACAACCTAAACTCAAAGTCAACACTAACAATTAAAGTTGAACTGAAGTCATTATTATTGGTCTCTTTTAGCCTATTGTTTTGGTTTTACGTATTTACCGTATGTTACTGTCAGGCCGGACTCAAAACAGGAAACAATCGCAGAGGTGTCAAATGAGCTTATTTATTGATAACAAAAAATTCCTCGACAGAGTGAGGCTATGAAAACAGCTTAAGCTAGGGAAAACAAGAACACTCCAAAGAAGGAAAACTGTAAACTACTCTATAAAGATTATATCAAAATCAAAAGCCAAGCTAAAACGATTGTTCCTTCAACTTCAAGCGCTGAAAACTGCAGTTCCTCTAACGTCCACTTGAGGCTGGCTCCAGAAGTGAGTCAGTCTCCATAAGTCCCCATGTTTCACAGCAGAAATAAACATGTTTACAGCCTGGTACAAAAAAAAATGTTTTGGTCTCTGTAGCTAATTTCCCCGTTGACAACTGTACTGAGGGTGAATTTATATACAACTCACCTGTTCACATTATATTAAGGCTTAAAGTTATGCAGGATTAAGAGCGTGGACGCTTTGATTGACAGGTGGGTGAGGTTACAGATGGCTTGGCTTAGATCCAATGATCATCCATGTCTTTGCCGATTTTTAGAAGAAACCTGTGGATGTGACTCATTGATTATTACCAACTATGGATTAATCTCATTACTTCTGTAGGTATTTGGTCATGTATCAAAAATATTTTAATGTTGACCAACCGGCCAACGTTGCCGTTCATTAAGCTGTGGACCCAGTGGACACAGTTACTCTGGACACAGTTACTCACACTTACTCATACACCGACACTGAAACAGGATTTCAAATCAATCAGTCATGTGAAGCTGACAGCTCATGAAGATGCCTCGTGTAGCTCTGAGATCACACGTGATGTTTCTGGAAGTTTGGCTTAGCAGCACATGAAGTGAGCGTCTGAATGGAGACGGTGAAACAGGAAATCTCTTGCAGAAGGCGTTGTTAGCGTGCCCAGCGTTCAGCACATTGTGTTCTTTTCTTTCATCACTTTCTGAGGCTGCACGGTTTTCTTGCCAGCGACCGAGAGTAACGCTGCTATTTTGCTCCGATTACCTCAGTCCGGTCTCATAAATTAGAGCAGAACGTCTGCTGCTGCTGAGATTAGGACTTATTATTATTCATCTGTCCTGTTTAATAATAACTATAATGAAAACTTGTCACCAGTTGGGCTTGTTGGCAGATTCAGATAACCAGCCCCCCGCCCCCTCGTTTTTTATTTTCCCCCTCTGAGCTTCACGGTACCGAGAACCAGTTGGCTCGGTAACATTCACACACTTCCTAACCACCTGTCAGGGTGGGAGCATGGATCAACTCTGCTTAGCAAGAAAACTGCACAGAAGAGCGAGTGCAGGGCGAAGCCAGGCCGCGGACCGCGGACGTTTACTATTATAACATCACAGGCAGCTGGACGCAGCTAATCTGAACGGTCCGAAAGCTTGTAGTGACCTGGCAACGCTTTACAGGGTTGTGTTGGCATTTGCAGAGATACAGCGGGGCATCGGCGGACACGATGCCAGCTGGCAAAGCGCTACGGTCAATACATGACATGACACTAGTCTAAAGCCTTGTAAATGGCCAGTAGCTCTGTGCAGCGTCCCCATCTGATGATTCTCATAATCTGCTATGAGCTCATACTCAAAAAAAATGTCCTGTGTGTTTTGTCCAAATGCATAAAGCAGGTCAGTCCTGCTCTGATCCACATTTATCCATCTTTAATCCACTTTCTGTTCCACCATCCATCCATCCATCCATCCATCCATCCATCCATCCATCCATCCATCCATCCATCCATCCATCCATCCATCCATCCATCCTGTCCATATTTGTTCTCAGTGGAGGTTCTTCTTTCCTAGCGTTCTGACAGAGGTCTGATGGCAGAGTCACATATGTTGCTCTCAGCCAGAGCAGGTGGCTAGCTGCTGGAGGAGAGAGCACTCAAAACACAGCTAACAGCTACGCATATGGTGCAGCACTTCATTCATTTATCCATTCATCCTTCCATCACTCCATTTAAACGCATTGATTCCTAATAACAATCCAAACCATTATCAGCCTAAGTCAGATCGGTACTAATGGCATATTGATCTTTAATAGGGTGTATGGGGTAAGAAAAGTGCATAACAAGTTGTACATTGTATGAATAAATATAAATACATATGCTAAATCAAAAAGTAAAGAAAATATCTGAGTAAATAATAATTATTGTGGCCAGGAAAACCAAAACAATTCTCCAAAAGATGCTAAAACGCTCTGCAGTAAAGGGGTGATCATTCTCTGTTGGATCAACACCGGTGACACTGCAGCAAAAATGAAGCTAACATGGAAGCTGCAGTTCCTCTAACGTCCACCTGAGGCTGGCTCCAGAAGTGAGTCAGTCTCCATAAGTCCCCATGTTTCACAGCAGAAATAAACATGTTTACAGCCTGGTACAAAAAACAGTTTTGGTCTCTGTAGCTAATTTCCCCGTTCATGACAACTGTACTGAGGGTGAATTTATATACAACTCACCTGTTCACATTATATTAAGGCTTAAAGTTATGCAGGATTAAGAGCGTGGACGCTTTGATTGACAGGTGGGTGTGGCTATACAGGAACCATCTTAGGGACTGCGTCCATATTTCATACAGTCTATGCTCACACCTAGTCCTTCGTTGTTTAAATATTGATCCATGCAGCTTTGGTATCCCATCGTTAGAAATAACAGCTTTGTACTGTTCGGTAATTACTGCAACAATAGACTGTACATTTGTGGTTTACTGCTCCGCTCTGTCTCAACACAAACTGCTGCTGTCCTGCTTTAAAGCCGATGGTTGCAGGAGTCTTTGCTTCCAGGTGGCTCCTGGCAGAGAAACTCTACGAGCTGGAAAGCTGTGACAGTTTGTGGACGAGATCAGATGAATTGCTGCAAAAAGAAAAACAGCTCAGTGAAGTTTAACAAGCGAGTTCCCGATCACCTCCGGCCATTTCCAGCTCTGCCGTCTCCTCGTCCTCCACCCGAGCTCGGGATGCTGACACGCACACAGAACATAGACCCCGAAGAAGCTGAAATATAATTTGCCAATAAATAAATTTTCATGGCGTTTATGATATGACATCCTATAACAAGGAACAGATTGCTGGGTTCTGTGGCGGTAGTTAAAAGCAGGGTGGTTGAAATGCTTTATAGCAGGTGTCCGGAGGATATATATACAGCAGCTAAGCCCCGGAGCCGGTTCTGCAAAGCCTCTCATGCTCAGAATCGCTGTCTTTTAATTAACCGGTTCCTCCGCAGAGACATGGAGAGCGTGGGAAGTGTGCGACACACACACATGCACGCTTCACACATCTGAGACGAGCTTGAAAAACATAATAAACTCCACGACTCAGTGTGGCGCCTGCGTCCAGAGGAACTCGAAATGACGCCAAGAGCCAGACCTTCCTTCTTCTTCTTCAGAACATGAGCAGATGCAATAAACTGTCACCGGGCGACGCAGACGGTCAGCCGTTCAGTTGGACTGAAGCAAGGTGCCTTTGAGACTGAATGCATTAGGCAGGATAATCACCTCCGTCTGCCAAACCTTCAGGCTTTGTTGAGGCTGTAGGGAGGAAGATGAAGACAGCTCACAGGATGGAAAATAAAGGCAGCAGCTAAATGCTTTGACTGGATGCTCTCCTCGCTGAGCCGTCTCCATAATCTGACTCATTTGGTGTCTGATTTATTTATTTTTTAATTCATAAACGACTCATTTTCCTACAAATAACTCACTTAGAAACTAGATGTGAGCGTCCGAGGCCTGAGCTGAGCTCTCAGTGCTTGTGTATGTTCTAGGAATAATAAATCCACAGGCCAGCATGGCGAACCCAACAGATCAGATTAGTATCTGTGAAATCACAGCTGATTAGTGTGTGTGTGTGTCCTAATTTAAGCACTCTGGAACATCTGAATTAATTCCCAATCCTCTAAAAACATAAGTGACCTACTTTAGATATTATTACGATTTCCCCCACAATCGCAGATTTAGAGGATTTTTTAAAAATCCATTTCGATAAGTGTGTGTGAGACAGACGAGAGGAAGAAGAAGAGTGTGTGTGTGTGTGTGTGTGTGTGTGTGTGTGTGTGTGTGTGTGTGTGTGTGTGTGTGTGAGTCTTAAATCTCTCTGCAGTTGGACAGTTGTGTTCGATGACGTTGTCCTGTTGTGAATCCAAGAATCTTTCTGCAGTTAATTAAACATCATTTTTCTGTCCTCCATCTCGTTTCTCCTACAGCTGAGGCAGAGTCAGTGAGACGGGCCGTCTTGCCCTCCTCCAACTTCTCGTCCACCCCAAGGACTGGAGACAAAGCCGGGGCTAAAGCGAAAGACGTGCTGGATGGGGCCGTCGGTGATGCCGGTGCTGGACGTGGAGCTTGGTCTGAGGGTAAAGTGTTTGCTGGCACCCGAACGGCAGTCTGGACTGAAACAGAAGCAGAAGTGCGAGCCGGGGTAAGTGGTAAAGTCTTTGCTGAGACGGGGATTATGATGGGAACCGGTGCCTGGGCTGAAGTCGGTGCTGAATGGAGACCAAGGGGTGCAGAGGGGGCTGACCTGTCAAACATGCCCAGGGACCCGGCTGCCTGGCTGGGGCAGCGCAGGCTTCGGACGCGCGGAGCGGGCCAGAGGGAGCGGCTGGCCTTCTCATCGGTCCCCACCGTGCTGGCAGAGACGGTGGAGCTGCAGGCACCAGCGTTAGGGAAACCTTTAGGACTGCTGTCTAAAGCTGCTTGGACCAAAAGCTCCTCTTCATCATCCTCCAAGGCCTCTTCCTCCACAACAAAAGCATCCTCTTTGCCTTCCTCCTCCTCTCCAGCCGGTGACAGAGACAGTCAGACGGCTGGAGCACACAACGTCTCTCTGGTTGTTGTCAACAGCAACTCCTCCAACAGCAACAGCAGCTCCACTCTGGGTACGGTGCACATTTTAACTTTTTACAGTGTAATTAAGCACTAAACCCCTCCCCCCAAACAGAAACTGGCCAATCATGTCTCAGCATCAAAACAATGGTCAAGCTTTGGTTCCTCCACAACAATGTACATGAAACTCAAACAAGAGTTACGACTACCATGCACAGATGCAACACTTTCATATTAAAAAAAACATCTGCAAACTTCTGATCGTAAAAACAGCCAGAAGGTAAAAAATACGGTAAAGGCATATTTACATATTTAGAAGCACATAAACCGAGAAAGTGTCTGAGCAAGTTAACAAAGTCTGGCGGGAAAAACACTTCTAAAGACTCGTGATGGGGTTTGATCGCAGCTGAGACGTGCCCGGAGGGGTTCCAACGTCATTTAAAGAGTTTGTAGGATCTTTTATTGAACAGAATAAAACTTGAATCTGACTTTGGCACATTTAGGAACCTTTACAGGGTTCAGAAGAGATTTAAAAAGTCAGTTTTTAACCAACCAATGGAGCGAGCGTTAACCAGCCACCGGTTGGTGGTCGTATAGAAATAAGAACTCTGCTTTTGCAGAAATGATTTGATGGTATTATTCCACAGAAAGCTTGACGTAGAGAAGTACAGGAGTTGGGGACAAAGTATGGACAGATGTTTCTCTTTCACAGAATGACCAAGAAAAATTAGAACAGTGTCGTTCATCAGTCTTCATCACCTTTATCCAATCGTCATCACCCTCACCATCATGCCCTGCTCCCGTTCCCAGTGACATCAGCACCAACATATATTTTACCCTCTGACCCAACAGTGAACTCAAGCTAACATCCCATTAAAAATGCTTCAGGTTCGCACGTTGAAATTGGATTTCTACTTCCTGTGCCCTTCATCTCGTGTGTTTTCAAATCGTCAGTAACTTCTCCGTCCTCCTCGACGTCTTTATGTTTGGATCCATTTACTTTGATTTGAGATGCATCTCTTTACATTTTGTTGCTAACCGGTGACATACATCTGTGTCCACATGGAGTTATTTACACTTTCAGATTCATATAACACTCATAAGTTTTTTCGTTCTTCCGTTAGACTGACTCCTTTCCTACTTTGTTCGTGGCTCTCATCTCCTCGCCGCTTCTTTCTTACTCAATAGTTATGGTTTAATTTTCATAAAAAGGCTGAATACTGTTGCAAATGTTGCTCAAAGTGGAGTAAACATTGCATTTGATACAGACTTTACAGTCGATTAATACATATTTGGTGACCTCTGTGGAGGTTCTTAGTCGTCCAGGTCATTTTTCTTCAAGAAGGGTTCAACCTGGGCCAGCTGGACTGAAGATTAATGTTGCTGTAGATCCGTGAAGACATTTCGACTCTCATTCAAGAAGCTTCTTCAGTTCTGACTGACTGGTGGGGAAATCAGAGTACTGAATCCAGGCAGGATCGTAGACCCGGACGTTGCTTCCACTTGGTTCGTTAGTGCTGGTTGTCGTTGTGTCGACTGTCATCAGAGTTGTTGAGGTCACCTGAGGTTCGACTTGAGGTTTGGTGTGAACGACGGTCGCGGAGGTCACCTGAGGTCCGTCATGAACGACGGTCATTGAGGTAACCTGAGGTCCGTTGTGTACGACGGTCGTGGAGGTCACCTGAGATCTGATGTTTAATCTCTTGGGAAGAGATGAAGGAAGCTCCAGGAGCTCAGGTGACTTTAATGACTCTGTTGACAGTCGTCACAACAACAATGAGCATTAACGAACCGGGTGAGACAAAGATCAACAATCGTGCCTCAGAACTGAAGAAGCTTCAGAGTCCAGTTGCCCCAGATTGAACCCTTCTTGAAGAAAACTCATTCGGTGAAGTGAGTATCTCTGGGTATCTATGGCAGCTGGATGGTGTATTGAGTCAAAACTACAGTGTGCTGATGGTAATGAAGAAACATTTCCCCTCAGTGCAACAGTGTGGCCCATTGATGTGTTTTTAATAGTTTGGGACACCAGCGCAGAGAAAGGAGATATATCAGAGAGGACTTGTTAATGAGATCAGCTCAGTTCTGGTGTTTGACAAATAAAAAAAGTTCCTTTTCTATCATTGATTTTGAAATGTTCTCCTCCCTGCAGAGGAGTCAGTGAGCAGCCTGCCAGCCTGGGATCTCCCCACAGTCCCGGAGTCGCTCCTGTCCACGGTGGGCGACCACGACGTCACACTTCCTGCCAACATCACCAGCCCTTTCTCCACGCACCAATGGAACACAACCGCGCCGGTGCGCACCAGAAACACCTCAAGGCACACGACCACATCGAGCACCACCATGTACGCGTCTCTGTCACCCACCACCACCTCGACTTTACCGTTATCCACCACGGCAAGAGCACAAACGCCAT
>CM014084.1:2226452-2241452 GCA_004119915.2 Collichthys lucidus
GAGGAGAGGAGATGAGGAGAGAGGAGAGGAGATGAGGAGAGGAGATGAGGAGAGAGGAGAGGAGATGGGAGGAGGGAGGGAGGAGAGGAGGAGAGGAGATGAGGAGAGAGGAGAGGAGGAGAGAGAAGAGGAGATGAGGAGAGGAGAGGAGATGAGGAGAGGAGGTAATGATACAGTTTCACCAAGAGGGAAGTGTTTTCTTTCTTTGCTCGGGGCAGCCGAGGATGGAGCCATAGTAACAACAGCCACAGCTGCTCAGTGTGGAGGGAGGAAGGTGGAGGGTAGAGGAAGGTGGGCGGTGTGTACTTCCAGAAATACAAGCCTTGACTCATCCACCGATTGTTGTCTGTATGATTCTTTAATTTTTTTTTCCAGGACACACTTATTTAGATTTATGACTGTTGAAGGCTCCAACTAAAACATCCCCTCCAGGCAGATTTAGGTTTGAAAAAACAAAAACAAACCCCAAAGATCATGCAGGTCCTCAGTCTGATGCATTAGTATTCTGAGTCTAACATGTGTTAGGAAAGGTGCTCGACACCTCGTCTTTGAGCTTGTTTACCTCGGCTCTTGTTTGGAGTGAATGTGCTTTGAAACAAGACCACGAATGATCCTCCGTGTCTTCTGTTGAAATACAGATGTTCTCTCCTCCTCGCAGGTGGAACGTGACGACTGCAGCCCGCACAACGTGACGCTGGCTTACTACGTGACCAGCGGCAAAACCGTCTACGTTTCCTCCTTGGTGGTGGAGGCGCTGAACGTTTACGGCTTCGACAAGCTGCTGTCGGACATCAGGCAGCACACCCGTTGGTTTTAAAGCAGTTCTGGTTCCCGTGGCAACCTGGATGCCGGCGCCGAGCATTCACCTGCAGCTGAAAACAGGTGACGAAACCCGATGGAAAACGAGACAGAACCTTTACATAAGAGAGTCTGCACAACAAGAAATGGGCTGACGATGCTGCTGCCGTGGAGGCGGAGTGTCAAAGGATAACGGAGGTTAGAGGAGGAGGAGGGAGAGAACAGGGAGGCGAACACAGAGGGACGAGCAGAGCGGAGACAAAATTAGAAAATTCTGATTACATGTCCGCTCTGCTTTGCTCTTCTCTGATACCCTAAATCCCACAAACCCCCATGATTGCAGAGCAAAGGCAAATTGGTCCATTCATTTAGTCAGCCTCTTAAGCCTCTTTAAAAAAAACACATTTCAGCACACACACACACACACACACACACACACCACACACACACACACACACACACACACACACACACACACACACACAACACACACACAGTCTTGTGTGAACACAGTAGCTAAATCAGTGTCAATTAACAAATTGTTATTTAAAAGATAAACGTGCAGATTGGAAACTAATTAGTTTTTAAACTGTTGGTCAATGTTTGCATCAGTTTAAAGGTCCAGTGTGTGTGTGTGTGTTTAGGATTTGGTGCCACCTAGAGATGAAGTTGCAAACTATGACCAAATGAATATTTATAACGTAGGAAAAATTCAGGCTGCCACATTCACGTAAAAAGCCTAAAAAGTTTGTCTGCTCAGGGCTACTGTAGAAAACTGTCCATGGAAGAGGAGCCTCTGTCACTGTAGATATGAAGGCAACAAAAACACAGAGTATAAGAGAATATCTTTGTTAAGCACAATCACAAAACACAGAACTTTAAAAAGAGGATGTGTCCGGTGTGTTGATTTTTATATTTAGGTGATTACACACTAATGAAAACAAACTAATGAATGTTATATTTCCTAAATCTTACACAGCGACGTTTAAAGCAGCTGATTAGAGCCATCACACTGATCAGTTTCATGTAATGTAAACGACGGCGCTCATAGCGACTAATGACCCAGCTCTGTTTTAGTGTCTTTTAGCTCATTGTTTTGGTTTTATGCAACTTTAATGTTCTAGTCAGCTCTCTTAACACTTATCGAGCTTGAATCCAGCAGGATTTTTTACTGATGCCAACATGTACGACGTCTGCCCAGCCCCAAGCGGCAGACAAAGTTAGCAATCATCTGGTGAACACGGAGCAAGACTTATTTATTATTACGTCGCTTTTAAAGCCGTCACCTTCGGCTTGTTTCCTAAAATCATGAATGAAGAGGCTTTAATCACCAAATGGGAACAATGCACTCTGCTTGCAGTGTGATGTACAATACAGTATATGACTATTTACCAGCTGAAGCACAATTTGCATAAGATTACCAAGTAGGTCAACAGTGTTTGCGTTGCAGACTCTGAGCCTGGTGAACGATGTTGAGTCTTTTTTGGAGGTGCACCCTGCACTCACGAGCACTGCTGTTTGAATTCAGGTCAGAATATTGTTTGTAGGTTTTTTAAAAAAGAGCGTAGATCGACTGCAGTAAAAGTACTGAGACAACATTAATAACATCCTCCATAATCTGCTGATGGACTCAATATTGTTTACCCCGCTCCTTCCTGCTGCGGAGCTACGCTGATAAACCATCGCTCTTTTTTTATTGTTCTCATTCTAGATAGTGGCGATAATCCTCTTTCCCTGTGGCACAGACGGCATCTATCTGGAGCGCCACTTTCATTAACACCAAACACACAGATGCACATTCCAGATACAGCTTGATGAAGTAGATTGTTTTAGAGTCTCAAAATAATTTCGCCTTGCCCAGCTCTTTCCCAGTTGTTGCTGCTATAGATGCATTTGTGTTAAACTGCTGTAGTATATTCGGTGGTGATGCAGTTGAAGATGTTTGAAGAGAAACTCCGCCGACACTGTCTTAGTCTCATAACAAGTTTATTACAACAAGTTCAGTGTCGCAACAAGTAAAACGTCACTTGGAGAGCTCCTGGCCGAATGATAAGAGACTCTCCCGAACTATACAGGGCAAGCCCTTATATACCATGATGAGCTTCCAGAACATGCATTTCAAGTTCAATGTTTATAACTCTTGTGCCATAAAAAGACAGGAAACGAGAGAGAGAGACTCCTTTCCCAGGATACCCAAACAAATGGGCCTTGAAACTCTTGACCTGATCTCTTCCTCAACCCTGTAAAAGGAAATAAAAACAGAAAAAAAACATCTGGGACCCGAAAATAGCTTTCTCTCTAAATTACCTCAAAGTCCAGATGGCTTTAAGATAACAGCTAATGACAAAACAAGTATCTTGATAACCACTGTAAACCATATGTATATAATAGTATCAGCATTAGTGTGTGACTATGCATCTATGTGCTGACACCTCACTGCTTGAACTGTTAACTGTATTATTAGCATAGTAATAATATCCTATGTGGTTTGTAGAATCAATGAAACTACTTTACTGTCATCGATGGAACTGAAAACCTGTAATAATGAATACACAGTGGGCTGAACTTAGAAAGATAGTTAACATGTGGCAATAATTAATAATGAATGAATTTAAAAATAATATAAAAAGCATTGCAGGTTAGTTCCTCAAGGCTCAGTGCTAGGCCCATAATTGTTTATGTACAGTATTTATGCAAGTTTCCAAAACATCAGAATAGAAAATGTAAAATAAAATTTATTTGAGATTTTTTATGCAGATGACACTGATTTATTACATACATACATATGCTATATACATGATGTATAAAACAAATACAAATCAAATTTAGAGAGAGATATAAGAATCATATATATTTTTTAATTGATGTAATTTTCCATGTATCTAAATCAGATTTTCTTTCCTTCCCCTTCAGTGTTGAGGTTCGTCGGCCCGACAGATAACGTCTACTCCTGCAGCTTCGTCCAGATGTTGGAGCAGAGGCTGGAAAACGCCTTCGAGGAGGCTCAGGACAAAGTGCTGGAGACCTACAGCAGGCTCGCCGTGGAGGTACTGCACAAGTTCACGGAGGCAAAATCCATCCACATTTGCATGTCGCATGGAATCAGGCACGTTTCGGGCTCCACACTGGAAGTGTTTCACTACAAATGGATGCAAAAACAAAAAAATTGCTCACAAATGTCCAACAGGTTGGGCTGCAGTTTACACTCTGAGGAGGAGGCGGCCTGTTGCAGTTTATTTCCATCAAACCCTTTGAGATATTTTTGTTCCCTTTCTCATTTCTTTCTTCTCTGGCTTTCAAGATTCTCCCATGACTCCAGGATATACATGCACACCATCGTGATCATAAAGTAGGTCTCAGCAAGCAGAAGCAGATATAGGGTCCATTCATAATTCATCCTCTGAAATATTAACACTGGTGGACGAGTGTGATGGGAATTCCTGGTATCTCGTATCATCATCCACTTTACTGCGGTGACTCGGTCACATTATTTTCAGAGTGCCGCACAGGTCTTATTATAGGATATGAAAAAAAAACATAAAAATTGTCCATTCAAAGTGTCTGGAGCTCTGTTATGCATTCTTTATGGGCATTTTAGACATTTCTATGAAAGCATTAGATATTTCCTTATGAATGGTTGAATTATGCATAGGCCTGTTTATGTGTCTGCTATAAATAAAGAATTGGGAAAAAATCAGTCTAATATTGGGTGAAATTAAATATTAAAGTCACATGTCTGTGTGTTTAGATCCAGAGCGTGTCCCAGGAGCCGGGCTCTCCGTCCGTCTCTCTGGTGTACGTGGTGAAGAACCAGGACGCCATCCTGAACGGGACCATCTCCAGCGGCCTCCTCAACCAGCTGACGGCGGAGCTGGTGGGATACTTTCTGTTCTACCCTCCCCTGGTCATCGCTGAGCGTGAGTACACAAAGATGTAATAATGATAATTAGCTGCCCTCGTCTCTCATTCTTAAGCTGGTCTACAGTAGCTAACAAATGGACCCTTAGTGACGCTGCCCTGTGGGCCTAACAAATGTGCTACATTAGTTTCTTTCATCATAAAACAGTTGCAAAGCATCCATTTTGTAGCAGAGACTGGATAAAACATAGATGTAGTATCTGCTTAGTGTGTGGCTCCACCAACTTCTTATAATCCTAGATTGGGCAAAGATGTGCACGGGCTGAATGAAACAAGTCCACGCTCTTAACCCTGCATAACTTTAAGCCTTAATATAATGTGAACAGGTGAGTTGTATATAAATTACCCTCAGTACAGTTGTCATGAACGGGGAAATTAGCTACAGAGACCAAAACTGTTTTTTGTACCAGGCTGTAAACATGTTTATTTCTGCTGTGAAACATGGGGACTTCTTATTTTGATTTTTGGCACTTGAAGGAGATAAAACGGAAAAACAGACACATCAAGAGGCGCGACTGGACAATAAAGTATACAAGTATATAAATCCTCACAGCTGAGAAGCTGGAACCACAGGATGTTGGAAAGAGTGAGCTTTTAGCAATAGCCATAATTTCTGTTGGATTAATCGATAAGAATTTAAATTAAAGATGAAAATGTGGAAAGAAAACGTAAAAAAAGTTGTAAATATTTGGCATTTCTGCTTGAAACAATCTATCAAAATAGAAACAAAAAATGTATTTCTGTGTGAACATGGGGACTTATGGAGACTGACTCACTTCTGGAGCCAGCCTCAAGTGGACGTAGAGGAACTGTTGGCTTCATTTTAATTTTCAAAGCCCTGGAGGTTGCTACTTGGTTCGTAGCTCATAGTCTTCTGTGCACAGATGAAATGGACCCCAAAATATAAATATTCACCATGCAGATAGTTTAGATTTGGTTTTCCTCAGTATGAAAAGGTTAAGTTTGGAGCTCTTGCAGATGAATTGGGATTGCTCTTTCAGCTGCAACATTTTACTGGGGAGAAGTAGAAATCTCATAAATGGATTTTTCAAAACTCGAGTACATAAAATGGATACCAGTGAGTGAGAAAACGAGAAGGCTGCATTGACCTTTGAGCGTTTAAATCTCCATTTCACATATTTTAATATTTCTTTATGCCATGAACATTTGTAAAAATGAAATGAAAGGTCAGATATTACGACGCTGGTCATCGAGAAACTTCTTCGTCTGGATACTTTGAGCAGCCAGCAGCTATGTGAGTTGGCGTCGCCACTCTCGGACAATTCATCACTCACTCATTGCTCATTTCTGAGCAATCACAACAACACGCGGCTGCTCTGCTCTTATTGCTACACATAAAGACTTGGCTGCAACTGCCTAACCCAGAATTAATGGTGTCTAGCCAACAAATTACAGTCAGGGTGCTTAATACTCATTCACTTGATGTACCTCCAAGCCATCTTCTCAGAGGAACTGCTGGACGGTTATGATGCATTTGTAATTATTCACAGAGTGAAAATGAAAATGAGCAATCTATCTGTGAACAGCAATTTGTAACGTTCAGCTAAATGTGTAGTGACACGTCAGAAACAACAACAACATCATGTGAGTGTGCCAGAGTTTCATCCAAATCCACATTCACCAACAAGGACCATGGCAGTTTAGATTTAAGTTTAGACAGGTTCATTGCAAGCAGATGTATAAAGAACTGGAGTAAAGGAGTGGAGTAGAAGTACAAGTGCTATATCAAAAAACTGACTTGAGTAGAAGTTTAAGTGTTCTTTAAACACCATACTTAAGTAAAAGTACTAAAGTATTCAAAATGTTTTGTACTTAAGTATTGCAAGTAGAAGTATGTAAAAACTTGCTACTCAAGTACTGAAAGTAAAAGTACAAGTACTGTTGTTTATATTATTTCAAATATTTATTAAGGCACAACTTCTAATGTTACAGTGTTACAATGTTCATGGTAGAGTTCTGTGATTTCCCATGGTCTGTGAATGCGTCTGAATGAATGCAGAGCGAGGGGGCGGGGCAGCAGGTGAGAGAGCGCACCTGGGTGAGTCAGGTGTATGACGTACGGCGCACGAGCGAGGTTGATGTGAGGCCGGGACTGTTCAGTTGGTTTTTTGTCGTGGTTCCGGCCGACAGTCACCGAGTCCTGGAACCAAACCGTTCAGCAATAAATGCAGTTTGTTCAATATCGCCTCGTCATTCATCACGTGTCCGGCTGGACGCTACAATAGTAACGAGTAACGACTCAGCACATGAAAAATGTATCAGAGTAAAAGTATTAAACTCATCAACAATATGTAGTGCGGAAAAAATAATACTCCAAAAAAGTACAGATACTGCATTTTAGTACTTAAGTAGTTCCACTTCGTTACTATACATCTCTGACTAACAAAACTAACAAAACTAACAAACTACTCTGAGCTCCTTTACACCTTTCTCAGCTTATGTCCTCCTCTGTAAGTCGCTTTGGATAAAAGCGTCTGCTAAATGCAATGTAATGTAATGATTGCAAGTGATAGAAAAGGATGCACTGAGATGATGTGGGAGGGACGACAGGATGAGGGATGGAGGGTGGAAGGAATACGAATGGCGGCTGCCTGGCAGGGATCACGAGGAGTTGGGAGTATGCGAAGACGTCGAGAGTTTGAGAATTTCGTCTTTGTCTGAAGCGTTGAAGGAGGGAGCGCTCGATCCACGGTTTGGATGCAAGATCTCAGTTGTCACTGTCGGGGTTCGTGTGAAAACAGCATTGAAGAGGGAGTGAACGGCTACGGTGAACTTAGAGTTCGAGGCGTGGTCCTTGTTCCTGAACCTAGTTCCTAAAAAGAAATGAAGTGCAGCGCAGAGCAGGACTGGTGTTGAGATTCCGCTGATCTGACATGTTGTCCTACTGTCAGTGTTCGTTCATCGTTGAAAATGTGACTTTTTAGATGCAGAAATCTTTCTAACTTTCACACTAATAGACTTGGAGAGTTGCTGATGTGCATCTTGCATAAACCCACTGATCTGCCAGGAAAGTGTGAGGGAGTCATCATTTTTCTTGCAGTGTTGTATTGTTACTCCCAGGCTGTGAGGATCGTCTTAAAAACAAAGATGCTGTAGAAACCGCCTCCCTGTTCCTCGTGTTTCATGCAGCAGGAAGGTGAAAAGTGTACAGAGCTGAGCTTGAATCCTAAAAAAAGACGTTTGCGTTGAGAGATTTATTTTAGTCTTAGTCAGACAAAGTTGCAGGTAGGATATTACACAAGAGGAACAAAGATGTTGTACCAGCGAGGCTCGGTTGGAGTTTTCCCAACGATACGTCCACTGCTGTTTGTTGTCTGATTTTATAGTTACATAACAGTTTTATTCCATGTGCTACTGGGCTGGTACATACTTACATAGCCATATGTAACAGCTACTGAGAACCATGGCGTCCACTGCAGGGCGATGCATGATTCATGACTTAGCGTATGTTTGACCTGCTTTTGTTCTCCAGCATAGATGGAGACTCAGATTTCAACAGGGCCTCCTGCAAAATAAATGTATATAATGCTAATTTGCTTTTCCAAATAGATTTCTGATATTTTTCTGGAGACCTAAATTGAGCTTGAAGGAGAGTTATTGCAACACTACATAACTTTTGCTCAGTGATCAGAGGGTCGCTGGTTCGTTCCTCGTTGAAGATACTGAACCTGATCCTGATAGCTGTGAATGTTTGAACACATTGGTGAAGCTCTGGATTTTCCAGTCCATTTATATCCCAACCCTCACCTGTGGTCATGAGCTTTGTGTCGTGACCAAAAGAATAATTTAACTGTGGATACAAGTGGCCGAAATGAGCTTCCTCTGGCTGGTGGCTCAGCCCTCAGAGATACAGTAAGGAGCTTGGACATCCAGAGTAGAGCCGCTGATCCTTCACGTTGAGCCAGCTGTGGTTCAACATCTGATCAGGACACCTTCCTTTGGAGGTGTTCTGGGCACGTCCAATGGGGAGGAGGCTTCGGGGCAGACCCAGAACCCGGAGGGACTACATATCCTGGGAACGCCTCGGGATCCTCCTCTGGGATCTGCTGAATCTGTTTCCACCACTACCCAATAAGAGGAAGATAGGTGGAACTCTTCTGAACCTTAAAACCAGAGCTTAGAGAACTGTGCTGTTGGATAGAGTAGTGAATATTTTGCAGGTAAATTAAATTTAAAGGTTCATTATAAACATTTAACTGGCCCGTGTGCGAAGGCTCAGTCCTCGCTGCAGAAGCCCAGGGTTCGAATTCGACCTGTGGCTGTTTCCCTTCAGCTGTCTCTGCCAGAAATAAAGCTTGAAAAGGCAAAAAAACAAAACATTTAACTGTTCATATTAATGTTTTAGGAGGCAGAAAAGGTCCTGAACACTTTATATTGTTGAAATTTAGGATGCGCCATCAGGATTCCCCACATAGACCAATTTACAGCCACTCAGCTTGTTTTTTATTTACCATTATCTATCATCTGCCTCATGAAAAGACCACAGACTCCATAGATGAGCCACTCCAGCTCTGTTTGTATTCCACCACATGCCATCTGTGATTGTAAAAGGGCAAACAGCTGTACAGCTCCTATCATCTGAATCATGCCATGGGCAATCTGTTGTCCATGCCCTCTGAATTTGCTAATTTTAGCCTGTGAGATTAGATTAGTCTCTATTTGTGCGTGCACTCGACACCCAAAGGGCTGAAACATCACACTTCACATGGTCCCATCCAAACGCTCCTCACATCCCAGAACCGAGTCTCCTGGTAACGGTGAAATAATGAGCGGAGCATTATAGAATCATATAAAATGATGAAGTGGATTAATAATCTGCCAAACAAGGCTGAACATTAAACACATCTGTGGTTACAGTAGTTTGTATCGGTACAGACACATTGACTGTGATGATCGATCCTCGTCTGAATATTGACCTGCACTGTCTGTTATGTGCAGAGTGTATGCGGACATCTGCCTCCATGTCTGCAGCATGTGACCCAGGACTGGTGGAGGTCTGCAGTGAGTCCCAAGACCCAAGACGCAGACTCGAGTTGAATAATTTATTCACAAATATTAGTGATGTAACGATACACTCAACTCACGACTCGAATCGAGTCACAATTTTTTGTTCACGATACGATTTTTTAAAATCAAAATGAGCTACAGACAAATTATGACCAAATAAAATTATTATATTTATTCTTCTTTACAGAAACTCTCAAACAGTTTGTGTTCTCTTATAAAAAGTGCAACTTGCATCTTAAACAACAAAACTCATGACAGATATCTGCTTTCTTTAGAAACAGTCTCACAGTAAACTGCTGTTAACTGCTGTGATGTGCAGTTTTCCTCTCGAGGCGTAACCAGGCTCTAAATTAACTTTTCTGATCAGCAGCCAATGTGGCTGGTAAAAGTTTCTGAAGTTACCAGCCAATCAGAATTTACACTAGCCACATTTTTTCCTGTGACAGATTATGAGAGCAACTGAATTAATTTGATCATTTTATTAACTAAAGCTTTAAATTAATTTAGAATGAAGTTGGGAACTTAATTATACAAAAATGATCCTAACATTTCATTACCTTACAAACTATTTAGGGTCTAATATGACACATTTTTTGTACATAACAATAAAAAAAACACTAAAAATTTCCACAGAGCACCTCGAGCGGGCGGAAGCCAGACACAAAAAAGCAAAGAGAATCCGGTGGATTTTCAAAATACAATACCCTGTGCAAACTGCCAAGCAGACAAAGACGAAACATAACTAACTACGTAGCATATTTACACATGTAGAAGCATGTTTAGAAGAACATACACCGGGAAAATGTCCAAATCTGAGCAGGTAAACAAAGTCTGGCGGGCTAAGCGCTCGCTCCTGAAACTCTCCCGGTGGGTTTGAAGTCGCGTGCAGGACGGACCGAACACGCCACGCTCACGCAACGCGGCGGGAAGCCTGTTTGACCAGTGAGAGCACGCGCTGTGCGGGTTCCCATTCACCAAGAATCAAGATTCATTTTTCTGTCAACGATGCGAGTCGTCACGCATTCGTACCGATTTTAATCGTGTCACGATGCATCGTTACATCCCTACAAAATATCCATAAATACAATAGACTGTTTCTGAAACTAGTTATATAAAAACAAAAATAAAGAGCCACGGGATCTCTCGTGTAAGGTATGGTGCTGAGACGTCACTTCCACCAGTGGGGAACACAACACCAGCCCTACACTCCATCCTTCACCCTTCACCATACTTACATGATGTCTGGACAGTTCGCCCAGGCTGCTCGTAGCTCTCCTCGGAGTGTCCGGCTGCTTCCCGCTCCCTCTTGGCCAGTTAAAGTGTTTCTGGCTGGGTGACGATGTCCCGTCGCTCGGGTCCCACCCTGTTAATCACTTCCACACAGGTGTGTTTAAGTGTGCCAAGTCCGAATCACAACAGAAACTACACGCTGCCCACTCGATGCACGCAAGAAGTAAGCAACACACGCATGTAAATATTAATGATCACGATGACGTTCAAAGCAACCATAAGATAATGAACTCAAACTCTGTTTAACTGCAGAGTGCCATCAAATGGATCCGACTTTCCACAGCTGATGTGAACGTGTTGGCTCGTAGCAGACGCCGGCTGCAGAGTAAACAGAATGATGTGCATGTCAGCCGAGTGTGCGTGTCTTTGACCTTTATATCAGCCAATATTAGCTCATTGCAGATGCATTGCTCTGACTCTATATGTCAGCCAATAATGCAACAGGAATGCCAAAGACACGTTTCTGTCCACCAGCTACAAAATGTCCGGCTGAGAGTTTATGGTTTATCTTCCATAAGAATGAATGAGCTCGGCGCTGCAGACAGATCGTATCGAGTGCTATAGAAGCTGAATCTCTAAAAGACAGACAGACAGACAGACAGACAGACAGACAGACAGACAGACAGACAGACAGACAGACAGACAGACAGACACAGACAGACAGACAGACAGACAGACAGACAGACAGAGGAGGAGGAGTTAGGCGGAGACAGACGGTGAAACAGGCGGACGGGAAATAAAGGAAAGATAGGTTGACGGATGAACAGGACACAGAAAGAGGTCGACGGAGTGAGAGAGCGGTGATGGGTAGATAAAGACAGAAGGAGACAGTCGGACGGACGAAGAGGAACAGGCGTTTTAGGAAATGAATGAGCTGACAGGTGGAGAACGAGGCAGGTACAGTCGGATGCGTAGATGGATAGAGGAAGGACAGTAAAGGTGGATAATGAGACCTGACAGGGAGTGTTTAATTGGATTTGGTCATCGGTGCCAAGGAGCGGTGCTAAAAATCTCCTCCTCTGTACGTCTTTCTTTAAAAAACAGAAGACATAACAAGCCCCCCAGAGGCCGTGAAGTCTCCGGTCCACTGTGGGTGACTTAGTTTGTCACAGTTTGATTAATACTAGAAGAGTTGATATGACCAAAAAGGAAAGTCCAAGAGGCTTGGACGGAGAACGGAGGATTTATTAATATAGCTGTCATGACATGACGGAATAATGCCACAAATACTCTGTGTCCCTAAATCTTCGTCACAAACAAGTCGTGTCCAGGGTGGTAGTGTTGTAGAGGAGGTCCTCTCTGAAGAGCTGCAGGTCTGTGAAGGTAGAGAGGGACGCCCCTGATCTGTAGGAACCGGTAGGACGTTCCACCAATGGGGTTCACTGGAGGAGGTAACATCTGCCTGCGTACGGGCATTGGCGTGGGTTCAAATCAAGGTACAACTTGAAATGACTTCCTTTAGAGAACACAGAGACGGGATCACTCTGCGTATCCTGGTTGTTTGCGGACAAGAGTCCAAGATGTCTTCTGCTAAAAGGTTTATTGAAGCTCGGCCAAGGAGGACGGAGGATTCATCAATACGCTTGTCACGCCATGACGAAGAAGA
Organism: Collichthys lucidus; assembly: GCA_004119915.2. Classification (NCBI taxonomy): domain Eukaryota; kingdom Metazoa; phylum Chordata; class Actinopteri; family Sciaenidae; genus Collichthys; species Collichthys lucidus. The sequence goes on from CM014084.1 coordinate 2,239,093, forward strand.
AGCTGTCCTCTGCGGCTCGTCTGTGCGTCCTCAGGACAATGACACAACTCTCTACTCTGCGTCCAAACTAGGAGAAATGTTTCCGATGTCACAGACCTGTCTGCTGTGTCGAGGGAGTGAGACAGCGCAGTTACCATGATGATCAAAACGGCAGCTCTGTATCTCAGGGAGAGAAGTCCGAGTCCTCATAACAATCTAAGATTTAACACTGTCCCTGGGATTTATGAGGACCCTGTGTCATCTCAACATAAACATTTAGTTTTATTACTGATGGTTTTTATTCCACAGCCAATAATAATGTGAGACACATTCCTCACTCCTCTGCCCAGTAACAGAACAGCTGCACAACACGACTCTCATGTTAAAGCCTCTGTTCATCATCTGCGGTCACATTTCCACACAGTCAAATTCAATGTGTGCGTCCTGGTGATAGTTCAGTTATAAAATCCGTGTGCTCTCTCGCCTGCCTGCTGACGGAGGAGAGGAGGTTATACCAGCGAGAAGTTTGAGGAAAGTTTGTCCAAGGTTACCGTGTTCCTCACTGTGTTGCTCTGTGTATGAGAACATTAAAGATTCGACTCAAATGATCGATATGTAGGAGCCCAGACACTCTAAAGGCCAGAGGCTGGGTACTGGATGGTTTCTGAGTAAGTGAGTGTGTGGTTTGTGTCTCCTTAATGTTTTATGTTCAGTAGCAACATTTTTGCCCCAATAAAGAAAAATAAAAGTGGACGTGTCCGAACCGACGCTTTGCAGATCCATTCATTTAAAGCATTTTATAGTTATGCAGATATAAAACATAAATCAAAGACGCACCTACCTAAAAATCTGACCCGAGCAGCAACCTCCATGGCTGGGAAATGAAGCCAACACTGTAATTCCTCAAACTTGAGGCTGGCTCCAGCAGTGAGTCAGTCTCCATAAGTCCCCATGTTTCACAGCAGAAATAAACATGTTCACAGCCTGGTACAAAAAACAGTTTTGGTCTCTGTAGCTAATTTCCCCGTTCATGACAACTGTACTGAGGGTGAATTTATATACAACTCACCTGTTCACATTATATTAAGGCTTAAAGTTATGCAGGATTAAGAGCGTGGACGCTTTGATTGACAGGTGGGCGTGGTTACAGGTGACTTGTTTGAGCAACCATTGGCCTCTCTTCACACTTGTATGTTAAGTTTTTAGAAAATTGTGTAAATATATGACGAGTGTACAGTTTAGTAATCACTTGTCTGTTCTCTCAGATTCAGGCGGTTTCACAGAAAGTTGCAAACATCTGAAACTTTCCTCTTTCTTTCTCTCTTCAGCTCTTGAATACCATAATCTCAACACATCGATGGCAACCAAAAACTATTGGGTGATAACAGGTAAATTGCTGTTGTGCACGCACACACACACACACACACACACACACACACACACACACACACACACACACACACACACACACACACACTGCTGGGTGATCAGCGGTAATCAAGAGCTGCATCGATCGGACAAAACAGCAGTTAGTTAAATGCCCGGGCGCTTGCTGTTGTGCGATTCAGCAGAATAGTATTGGCTCTGTTTCCTCCCTAAGACACACCACAACCACAACACCACCTCCACCTCCACCACCTCCACCCTCCTCACCCGCCCGCTGCGCTCTCTCAGTGTCTTCAGCCGCTCTGTTCCCGGGAAAACCTATTGATGTATAATTCACAGCTTCCTGGCTGAGGCGGAGGGAGAGAGATCGCTTCAATCACATCAGGGCCGGAGTGTGAACGATGCTGAAGTGTGTGGGTGTGTGTGTGTGTGTGTGTGTGTGTGTGTGTGTGTGGTGTGTGTGTGTGTGTGTGTGTGTGTGTGAAGTCTGTCCACTACTCCGTCTCACTTAAAGCCTCCAGTGAGAGACACACTCAGTAGCAAGATTGATGCTAGCACCTGTGTGTGTGTCTGTGTGTGCGTGTGTGTGTGTGTGTGTGTGTGTGTGGTGTGTGTGTGTGTGTGTGTGTGTGTGTGTGTGTCGCTGCAGCTGTAATAGAGGTTTCTGTATGAGCAGATCTTAAATGAAGAGACGATCATCCAGTTCTCTCTAATCTCCCGCTCATCTCCTCCGTCTGTTGTGTGTCTCCTCCTCCTCCTCCTCCTCCTCCTCTTCCTCCTTTTCTTCCACTATCTCCAAATCTCGCCTTCGTCCCCGCTCTCTCTCCTCTTTCGCCTGCCTGAACGCCTCTTCACCCCATGAATCCCTCCTCTGTCGTGTCTCCTCGCAGTGATCCAGGATGTGGACAGCTCCTCCCTCGAGGCCAACTATCAGAGCTTTGCCAGCCTGATGGAGCAGCGTCTGGCTGAGCTCTTCCTGGTGGCGGGCAGGCAGG